>JAFLJL010000459.1:25000-55000 GCA_018398815.1 Conus ventricosus | reverse complement strand
GAAATATTGAACAAGATGTCGCCAATTTTCAATACGTGGTTAACTATTGATGAGATGGCTTCCTTATCTAAAATGGCTCTGCTGGTTGGTGAAGTTGGTCCGAAGCAAAAACAATCCCATCACGCTTTGATTGGTGGACGCTGGGCTTGTGACAGCTAAAGCCATGTTTAAAACAACAAAAACGCTTCAAACATGGGTTCATTTCTTAAGACGAAGGCGAAATGGTCATTCGTTATTGCTAGAAAAGTTCATTCAACTTTCTGTGTGTTTTTTATAACTATCCTAAATTTCACAAGCTAGGAAATCGTATAAATGAACTGATGTAGCAACCGTCAAAGTCTCATTAGGCTATGCTACTGAATAGCGATTTTCGGGAGTTCTGGCAAACAACTAGACAGGGCTAGGCAGACCGTAGTAACTACCGTAAGGAGAGGAGTTGTGTGTAAGCCAGCACTATCTCCATATAAATGCTCCAAATATACAATGACGGATGTACTAACTATCTGCAGGCGATTAGAGCCGCCATAAAAGCTCGGCTACAGCAGTAACTGCTGGTAACTCTGCCAAAGCCAGTTGCAAGCCTGGTTTGAGAAAGGGAGCACAAGCAGCAAACTAGGTCCAAACGACCCCTATGTGATCACCTTGGCCTACAAAGTACAGCCCAGTAAACTAGGTAATCGATCCTATGTGATCGCTTGGCCTAGTTGCTGGCCAGTAAACAGGGTCAAGTGATCACATAGGGTTGTTTGACCTGCAAAGCTCAGCGGCAAACTGGCCAACAACGACCTATGTGATCACTTGGCTAGTTGATCGAGGTGCGCGTGGGACACATCCTGTCACGCAACAAGCACGTGGTTCCCCAGTCCACTTGAGAACTTGACCACCTTCACCTCAAAGTCCAACCCAAGTCCTTGATTAGTTCTTAATCAAGTCACCCAAGTCCTTAATTAAGTTCTTAATCAAGTCACCCCAAGTTCTTAATTAAGTTCTTATCAAGATCTTAATCAAGTTCTTAATTAAGTTACTCTAAGTTTCTACTTAAGTCACCCCTCAAGTTCTTAATCAAGTTTTGATCAAGTCCACCTCAAGTTCTTACCGTAAGTCACATCAGATTGTAATTTAAGTCATTTTCTAAGTACAACAAGTTCTAATTCAAGTAGTTCTAATTATTTCATTAAGTTCTTAACGTATTATTGCATCTGAAATGGATCAAATTGATCTTTTGTTGTTGGCAGTTCTGGCATGTCTTTTTTCGTTGGCTTTCTGTATTTGTGTTGAGCTTTTTTTGATGCTTTGGTTATTGGCTGTCGGTTTTTTATATATTTTATAACGTAATAACCGCCCCCCAGCAGCAATGGGCTCAATGTGACAACTGTTTTGAAGTGTCAAGATTCCGTGAAGGACTTTGGGTGTAGTAGCCTTGAATCAACTTGTTTTCTTGTTCTGGTGTTTTATAGCTGGCATTTTTGGAAACTAACTGGGTGCGGCATTCACTGTGGCGTGGCGGTGTTTATGTTTCATTATGAGTTATATTCTGTGATTGTAACATTAATTTTGTTCGTGTGTTCCACTCTGCTAATCTTTTTCTGCTGCAACACGCACAGGATGAGGAGGCTTTTTACTGGTCACTTTCGCCACCTGATTCAGTGTTTTTGTTTCTGCTGATTTTCTGGCTCGTCATTTTTAAGGGAAAACAAAATCTATATGATTAAAAGTAATTAATCCCCTTGACTACTGGCGACAATAATGTTCCAAAATCTGTAATACAGAATCACTCCCTAGAGGACTTCTATGACTTTGTTAAATAACTGGATCCTGTGTTAAAATCATACATAAAATCTTGTTCAGAATCAATGGCGCAAATATACTAACTGTTCGTGTACAAACTAATGAACCGTTTGGCCGCCGCTTTTTTCCTTTCTGGACCCCAGTTGCGCTTCATTACCTGTAGTGATACTTTACAATGTCTGGTGGCGACATTTGTGAATCTGTTCTATGCTGAATTAATTTCGTGGTGCTGGTTTTTGTTTTTCCACATGCTGCCAAAGAATACAGCCTTTCCTTTTTGGGCCATAATAGCTTGATCATCACTTGATCATTTGTAATCATAAGTTCAGGAAGGTTTAGTAGATCATCGCTGTTCATGTTTTTTTTATTAATTATAATTATTTTATTTTTTTAAAAATGAGCACTGAAAAACTGTTACAACCTTGGTATACCATTCTGCTGTATATGGGGGGCCCTAAGTGTAGGATACACCAACTGCTTGGTTAAAGCTAGTTAAAAATAAAAAACGGCAGTTCTTGCAAACTAGACTTTGAAGCCTCAGCCCAAAGTTGATTGCTATTAATTACAGCTTTCATTTGCTACGAAAGATTTTTTTAGTTAAGCCGAATAATTCCAAGACAGTTTTATATGTAAAATTAAAAAAAAATACATTATAAAAATGGCGTCACTCATAATGATGATTGGTGGCGCTGTGGTTTAATGCGCTTGGCTTTTAGTGGAAGTAATACGCGTTTAGTAAACTGCGGGATGACGGCGATGAGGAAAAAGACATAACAAAAGCTATGGTGCAACTAGCCGCAGGCACAAGATTACTATGAAAAGCAGAGAATGGGCAGTTTAGATTTTTTATTAACGATGAAACTGTAAAAACGGGACATGAAGCTTACACATTTAAAGATGTTGATCAAGCAATAAAAGAATATTATCTTGTAACAGGCAAACCAAGCGAGGACATGGCCCCCACCAAAATTCAGCGACTTTTATAACCATCAGAAAAACAAAAGATGCAAGAAATATTGTTTATTGTCTTTGGTATGAACGTTGTGTATTTTGTGGCACATCATATTGGCAGAATACAAATTGATCAAAATCTATTATTCGCCAAAAGGATATTGGAAGGGAATAAACCAATCAAAAGCTAAGCAAGCAGCTGGAGTCAGTGGAAAAACGCCAAAAGGAATGGTTATCTAAACAAGCGATTTGGCAAATTTATTTACCAGCGCCTACAACGATACAAAGACACACTTTGTGAACACCACTCCAAATGGACAACCCATCAAAATGGAATGTTCTATATTTACCCCATGTACGATTAGACGAACAAGATTTAAGTTACGCACTTACCAGTCATTGAACATAGCTTCAAGATTCAAAGAGGCAGAACCAATAACACAAAGAGTGCTGCTTCCTGCTGTTGCTGTTGCTATAAACTAATATATCAACGAAGGTCCGTTAACTTATCCTCGCTGATTCAAGTCGTGATGGAAAAGAATTTTAAAGGACAAGTGAATCAAGTATTGTTTAAACATTAGAGTTACCATTAAAAGAGGCATTCCAGGAGTTCACAGATTCACAGGCTTTGGTTTGAACAACTTTAACAAACAGTTATCTGAAAGGCTTTTCTCCTACGTATCTAGAGAGCTGATTGACAATTCTCGCAACACAGAATGGTTAGAAGACCTGCTCTCAGTTCTACGTGCAATGATAATGAAGAATTAAATTAAAAGGTCTAAAACCAGTACAAGCAAATCAATAAACAAACAATAAAATGCTGTGAAAGGAGACGCAAGTTCAATCCAGCAAACTATTACCATTTGGTTTGAAAGTAAGGACCTTTATTGGCCGGGGAAAGAAGCAGAACGGGGACACTCGCTTCAGGGCAACAGATCCCCGTTTGGAGGTGTTGACCCATATGAAATAAAAAGAATTGTAAGATGAATCCGCCTGTGTATTATTTACGAGAAACTGGACACAACAAAAACACAGCCCCTCACAAGATCTTTTTGTGAAGGGAGAACTGCAAATAATCCCGCCAGACACAGTTCCGCTTTAACTGATTTACGTAAATATATTTGAGTCTAAATGGAAGCTCAAAAGAAAGAATCCTTACATGGAACTAAAATGGAAGCAAGAATGATAAATGAAGAGACCTTGGAATTAATATGAGAATCATATGATACGAGTTCTACTATTAAGGAAACATTTACGAGATTCATCGGCACATGGCAATGCATCCAGATCGCCTACAGCCCAAAATCCCAAATTTTGACTATCAAATATGGGATAAAAGAATATCTTGAAATAATAAAAAAAATTCGAGCACATCAAGCAAACATGAGAAAAAAATTTTCTGAATTGGATATTGATATGATTGAGCTTTCTAAATAAAGTTAAGGAAAAATATAAACCCATGGGACGAAGAAGATATATAATTATGCTGTTCTCCAATGCCCAATTGCATATGAAAACTCTGGATTAACAAATACTCGTTTTGTGTTTGTTCTATCTAATGACTTCTTTGTTACAACAGTTGTGTTGATCTCATGTAGATTAGATCGTAGATTTTACGTTTTTCATGATGAAAAGTCTTATTGACAAACAATGCTTCTTTATAGTTGTCATTGGATATGCTTGACTGCACAGCGCTGCGAGATATCCCCTTTGCTTTTTTGATGGTTTTTTCTTGACACGAAACACTGTACATTTTTTACCTTAACCCAACCCAAAACTCCTTGATCACCCCTCCAGATAATTCATCCTTCATCTTCCTAAAACCTTCTTGTTAACAGTTGAATGCAAAGGCGAATCTTTAGGATAATCAGATGTGTCGTACCATCCCACATGCCCTTTAGCTACTTCTAATTCCATGTCTTTATAGATATCTTCAGTAGGGATATCTATAACAAAACTGTCTGTATCTGTGTAACGTACTCTGGACTCAGGATAAAAGGGCTTAAGTAGTCATAAAGAAATTCTAACATCAAAAGCTTTGATAATTCTAAAACAGTAAACCCAATAAAAACGGGCTTACCCAAATTTTTGACTTTCTTTTTTTTTCATCATTATCCCAAAAGCTGATCATGAAATCTTCTGAAGTCCTGTTAATTAGGTTTAGAAGTCAGCTTAATTGCATCGTTTTCTCTGGTGACAATCTAACATCTTAACGCTGTGCGGATTCTCCATAGTCTTTCCAAAACAGCTGTTTTTCATCAGCTTGAAAAAGTCTTTTTCGAAGCATCTGTGGATTTATTTCTGAGATCAGTGTTCTTCATTATGTATGGTTCATGAACTGTTCTTGATCAAAAGCAATTATACAAATGAACAGCTGTCAACTTCAAACCATGTCTTAATAAAATTGTAGAAGTCTGTAGTGACAGACATACTTTTTTTTGCCTCAAAGATTAGGCCAAGTTAGGTGGTTCTGTTTTTGCCATCTATAGACTTTCTGCGGCTAAGGGATAGTCTTATGCAGGTCTGGAGTTCCTGAGGAATTCTAAGTCAACTTCTAGAATAAAACCCAAACGCTGTTGATCTGGGGGTCAAACTGCTCAACCACTTAATGGCTCTTTGAATATTTTTCGTACCGCCGTCTGTGTACATTTTAAAGTTGCGTAATGGAAGTGATTGCGCCATTGCCCATCCATACAGATTGTTTGCATCTAAATACTGAGATAGTTAGACCTTTTACTTGGATCATAATCGTCCAAGTATTTGTTGTTTGCTTTACAATACTGGTGTGCCGCCATACTAATTCCTCCACGCAATCCGTTTTCAATCATCTGAAGCATTGGTAGGTCAGACAATAAATCAATCTGTATTCCTGTAAATTTTAAGAAAGCGTCCCAGCTCATCCCAGGCGCAGAAATGTAATGCGCAGGATCCAGGCTGTAATGTTTCATGCAGGTCTTCCTATAATTTTCAAAGACGTCTGCCAACAAACATACATCAGCCATCAAGTATGAATCATAATAGTCTCCCATTGTTTTACACTCTAACTTCTGCCACGCATCTTGAGCATGCTGGTAATCGGAGTCACTGATGTCCTTTCCTCTAAGACTAGAAAAGAACGCACCCTTAGGAGGAAGTGTATCTTCTTCAAACCTTTCCCAACTGTTCATGTATTCATAAGGGTAGAGAACAGGAAAACACCGATTCTAACTCACCCTAGCCCTCACCTAGGTTCGGGCTAGGGCGACCTAGAATCGGTGTTTTCCTGTTCTCTGACAAGTAAGACTTCAATAACCAAAAAATAACGACCCTACAAACATACATACTGTGTAGGGTTGATCGTTTTCAATAACATCATTTTCATCTTTAACTGCTCTTTAAAGTCTTTTTAAAACCAAGTTATATTTCTGGCATAAAATCTACACCCGACACAATGCAATGAAAACAACAACCGCCGCACATACTGACATTCGGCGCGAGCGCGCGCATGACGATAACCTCTCTCCCGAAACAGTAGCGCGCGTCAAGCATATGACAAGACAAACACTAGGCAAAGCTGGCCGGATTTTCCACACACCTGCAGAGACCCGACAATAGGCTGTCACCTGATTACTTAATTACAGTGTACTTGAGCCCAGCAAGATAAAACCAGCCTGCCGCAGTACGCTGTAGTGACATCACAGACACGCTTTGCAGCTTGCCTGACATTGACTTGGTTCGCTTAGCTGACTCGCAGGGACCGTGCAAGCTGTGTCGTTGTAAACAATTCTACATACCTCACTCTCTTCAATTCCACTGGGCGTGCGCAGTAGCGAGATAAAACCAGCCTGTGTTTTACAGTGTAACAGTCGTCTTGTTTAGCAAAGCTTGAGCTGAACGGCGCTGCGATTCAGTGCAGTGTAGTGCTGTGTAGTGTAGTGCTGTGTAGTGTAGTGTTGTGTAGTGCAGTGCTGTGTAGTGCAGGGTTGTGTAGTGCAGTGCAGCGCAGTGCAGTGTAGTGCAGCGTGAACCACCTGAAGAGCGTGTTGAGAGGGCTCAACAAAGTTTCGGGCGGTTTGAGTCAGGAATTGGTATTTATTAGTTCTCTGACTAGTAAACCCTACAAACAAACATACTGTGTAGGATTATCCGTTTTCAATACTAATTTACTAAAGTTTTCAGATTTCAGTTTTTGCTTAATCCTGTGTTTTTCCTGAACGTTTTCAATAACATCATTTTCACGCATACATTCATCAAATGCGTCTCTGTCTTTCATGTGAAATAACACTACAGTCTTTAACTGTTCTCTAAAGTCTTTTAAAACCGAGTTGTATTTCTGACATAAAATCCACACACTTATTCCAGCATGTCTTCCACTGAAAGCCATTTTTGAAAAAGTGTTTTTTTTTTAACTATGTTTTTTTTCTGTTTGAAAATTCATCTAAAATAAAAAAAGTGTCTGGTTCCCTTTTAAAACCCAAAAAAAAAAAGGTTCTAGAAAATTCACTCAGTTTTTTTAGGAAAACCCTAAATTTTAATATAATTATCAGTCCAAATAAACCTTCTATCTGATTTTGGCTTTTTTCCTTTAAAAGTTTTTGGGGCAAAAAAATTCAAATATGATAAAATTTTTTAAAAAGGGTTAAAAAATTTTTTTAAAACGGTTGAGGACAAAAAAATTTTTCCCCCCAAAACCGTTTTGTCCACAAATTAAAAAACAATGAGGGGTTTTGGGTTCCTAAATTTTAAACTGCCCCAAATATTTTTTTTTAATAGAATTTAATCTAACCCAGTTATTGTTTTTATCATGCCCTCTGTTAAAACTTTTTTAAAGAATAATAAAATCCTAAAAGGCCCTAAATGGTAATTTTTAATCCAATTTAGTCCTGAAAAAAAATTCCTTTTCCCAAAAATTTAGACAAATTTTAATTTTGCCCGGGGTGGTTTTAATAAACCCAAAAATTCCCCCTTTGTGAAGAAAAAACGATGGAAAATTTTTAAAGGGTTTTTCCCCGTCAAATTTTTGCCACTAATTGGGAATTTCCCTTTTTGGAAGGACCCCTAACGCCCCCAACCCCAAACCCCCCCCTTATCTTTTAAGACAAAAATTTTCAAATATTATTGTGAACGTGTCCCCCAAATTTTTTGTGCGTAAAAAGAACTTAATTTTTGTAGAAGTTTCCTCAAAAACCCTTTTTCTTTTTTGTGGGGAGTACGGTTTTTTCCCATACGGCCCTTATTTAAAATTTTTTTCCCCGATATGTCGTCCGGCATAAGACTTACATGAAAAGGGGCCCATTTTTGAATGTTTTTCCTGAAATTTTTTGACGGAAAAAAAATGAAATGGGCTTAAAAATTCCCAAATTTTTTTTCCCTTTAAAAATTGGGGTTCTAAGTCCCAATTTGATTTTCGGGTTTTCAAACCCTATTTTTTTTTATATTCTTTACTGGCCAACATTATTTGCTTCAAATTTTTGCCATTTTGGTTTCTAGTTTGGGAAATTTTTTGGGCTTTGGCCAACCTCTTTGCTTTTTATAATCACCATTTTTAGTGAACTAAAAACCCATAAAAAGGGCGCCTATCTCACCTTTTACTTTTAAAAAGGTCCGCTGGGGTCTGAAAGGGGTTTTTTTAATTCAAAGGGTAATACACCTTACAGGTGCTAATGAAACCAAAACCCCCGGGTTTTTTCTGGCCCCCGGGGGACTTTTTTTAAAACCCAACTAAATTATTTTTTTCCAAAAATTGGGGCAGGTTATCGCATTTTCTTTTTTTCCCCTTTTTTTGCCCTTTGATTTTTTAAAAAAGATCCGACGTCCCCACAAATTTAATTTTTTAAAACTGAAAATTTAAGGGAATTTTTTTAAAATTTCAAAATCCCCATATCCCAGCTTTCCCGAGGAAGAGCTCTTAAAACAGTTGGGGGCCCTTTCCCACTTTAAAATTTTTTCATCAGGGGGCTTAGCTCCCCCAAAATGAACTAAGAAATTTAATGAAATGCAAGACCCGAGGGGATTTTCTCCCTTATAAGTGTTTGTCTGGTGTAACAAAAAATTTTTTTGGGTGTCCTGCCCTGTCGTTCCCAAACCCTCCCCTTTTTTAGCAGCTCTTCAAAAAAGTAACCTACTGTTCTTTTTCGGGTTTTAAAAAAAAAACCTTGTTTTCAGTTTCCCGAATTGTTTAATTTTTGAGATTTAATGTCGGGTTTACCCCAATTGCTTTTTTAGTGAGCAAAACCCGTAAAAACCCACCCGGAATGATTAACGGGTAACAAAGTTTCCTCTATTATAAAAATTTTTGAATCTTATTTTTCTTTTTGGTTTTTAACTTATTTTAAAAAAAAAAAAAAACCCCGATTTTGAAAAAAATTTCTGGGGTGCGACCATTTCGGTTCCGCAATCTTTTCTTCCGCTGTTCAAAAAACGAAGGACGGTCTTGGGGTTATTGTTCCCAAAAAATTTTTTTTAAAACCCCAAAAAAAAATGAGCGCGTTAAAATATCAAAGATGCAAAATATTTTTGTTGGGCCGCACTAAAAACTTAAAAAAAATAGAAACTGATCCTTTTGTCATTGCTGTCCCCAGACGGGCCCATTTTCCCGAAAAGGGGGTACCCCCTTAAGAATTTTAAAAAAACCCCCCTAAAAAAAAAAGCCCCCACCCCCCAAAGTTTTGGGTTTAAATTCACCCAAAGCATTTTTATCAAACCTTTAAACTTTGCTGTTTTTTTGGGTGCATAAAAAGGGGGTGGGGGAGTGTCGTTGCAAATCTTTTAAAATCCCCTGACCCTTTTTGGTGGGGTTCATTTTTTGTTGATTTCTTTTTTAAAATTACCCCTTCAGAGAAATTTTGACTGAATTTGCGGCGCCATTACCAAAGGGCCCCAAAACGTTTTTTTCCTTTCCCGCAACAAAATAAAACTTTTAAAGGGTTTTTGAAGGATCTGAAACAAATTTTAAAATTTTTATGTTAAACCTTTAGACAAAAGCCCGTTTAACCCTGGCTTAGGCACCCCTTATTTGGGGGGGCGTGCACAGAAAGAAATAAACAATGATTTTGGACTCCTCCTTACCTCTTTCTTTCCCCCAGGGTTCACCCCCGGGCCCAAAAGGCAAGAAAAAAACCCCGCTTTGGACAACAAAATTATCTTGACATTTTAAAGGTCCCAAACCGCGGGAATGGAAACGAATAAAACGACTCTATTCGTACGTTTGGGTTTGAAATTTTCGAAAAGCACAGACAAGGGCGAACATAACTTTTTCCCTTCTACGGGCTTGAGCCCCAAAAACAATATTTAAAGCAAATTTTAGGGGGACCCCCTTTTTTTACATTTTAATTTCCCTTTAAAATATTAAAAGGTCCCAAACAGTTTTAAAATACGCAAGATCGAAAGTGACTTTGTTTTTGGCACGGGTTTTATCCCTTGCTCCCTTTCTGACCTCGGGCACCATGTAGGAACAATAAAAAACCCTCAAAAAATGAAATCTTTAAGCGGGAAATAAACCAAAGGGTTGGGAAAAAGGGAACTAAATTCGGGGGCCAGTAAAAATTAAAAACAATAAAAAAACACCCAAAAATTAAACCCCCCTCCCCGGGGGTTTAAAAAACCCAAAAGACTGTTAAAACCCGGGGACTTTGTTCCCCCCCCCCCCGTGCCCCTATGAATAAAAAAGCCGCATTTGTTTTTGGTTTTAAAAACTCCCCTAGGTTTAAACTTGGTCTTTATCTTACAAAAATAGAAACCCCCAAACTTTGGGAGAACTAAGCCATAAGTGCCACCAAAAAGGGCCAAAACTTTGCTTGCAGTAGAAAAAAGGCCCAGAAATAACACTCCCCTAATATCCCGGGGGTAAAGAGTCTATAGCTTTCCCACTAATTTTTTAAATTTAAACCGCAAAAAGATCAAGCTTTTTTTTTAACCCTTTATTTATCAGGCGAGGGGCGATGGGGGGCCCCCCAAAACTTTCCCCTCTGCCACCCCCCAAAAATAGCCTTTCCACTAACGAAATTTAATTGCAAATAAAAAGGGCATTTTTAAACCGTTTTGCTAATTGCCGCCTTTTTCTCAAAACAGGGTTTTTTTCCCTTTTGTTTAGCGTTGTGTTTCTTTAAAATTCTTTGGATAGTTTCTCTTATTCTAAACACTTTTTTCGTTTGGTCTGGGAAAAGCAACGCCGTTTTTGGGCCCCTTGCGGTTTCTTTCTTTTTCCCAAATTTTTTAGTCTTTGTTTCTATTCTTTCTTTACCCTCACCCCCAAATTTGGGCGTCGTAAACCCTCAGCGAGTTTTTTTTTTTCTCTTTTTATATGCCCCATCTATTTTTCCAGAATTGCAAAATTTTGGTCTTTTAAATTTTCCCCTCTTTTTTCCCCCCTTTCCCGATAAAAGGGCCCAATACAGCGGGGGTTTTGGGGGACCCTTAAGTTTTTTTAAATGCGTTTTTTTTAAAAAAAGGTGGTTTCTCCCTTCTTCTACTACATTTATTACTTTGTCCGTGCGGGAAATTTAAAAATTTTTGAATTTCAAAGTTTTGGGGAACTGTTGGGGCCCCTTGTTCCTTTTTTTTGGAAGGGTAGCCCCTGTTTTCCCTCTTTTTTTTGGTTTTTGGTTTAGGTACCCCCCGGGCCCCGATCTAGATCTTTTCCCTTAAAGGGTTTTTGGGTTTTTTGGGAACTCCCCTTTTAAAAAATTTTTTAAAAGGGTTTTGTTCATGTTTTAAAGCCAAAAAAAGTTGTTCTGGGTTTGGGGGCCCCCGTTTTTTCCAAAACAAATGGCCATTTTTGATCAACGTAAAAATCATTAGGGCCCAAAAATTTCCCGGAGGTTTTATGTTTAAACTTTTGAAAAATGCTTCGACCGTACTTTCTTTTAATTCCCCCCCTTAAAGGCTTTTGAGCGATCCCGGTCAAAGGAGTCTTTTTCATCCATGTCGGCGTCTCCAGGATCAAAAACCAAATCCCAAAGAAAATTTCCCTTTTCCCCTGTTTTTAAAAAATTTAAAACTTTTTATTTGTTTTATAAAAATGCCCCCAAGTTTTTGGGCTCGATTTTAAACCCCGCAAGAAAGCTGAAAAAACCCCCGGCGTAAAGGGAAAAAAAAGGGAATTTTAACTTTTCCCCAAATAATCCATCTACTTTGAGGGCGGATCAAATTCTTACTGTCTTTTTCCCAGACCTAGGAGCGGGAATTTGATTGTGCCACTCTGCAGGGTTTAAAACTTTAAAATAAACGCGCTTAAAACAACCAGCCCCCAAAAAACCCCCCCCTTTTGCCCCCGAATCGGGGCCGGGCAATGGGTTAAGAAAATTTCTAAAAAACTTGAGGGGAAAAAAAGTATTTTTTTTAACCAAATGCAGCCAAAATTTTTTAACCTTTTCCCCGATTTTGGGGCAAACGGGGAATAAACGGGGGAAGATCTTGCTTTTTAAAAGGAAAAAGGAAAATAAAGCGCATTTAAAACTTAGAATGACGCCAAATTTGGGCACCAGACTAAAAGCAGCAAAAAAGGTTTTAGCCGAAATTTAAGCCGTTTGGAAAATCGCTTTTCCATTCCCCCAAGATTTTGGGGTTTTTAAAAAAGGGGGCTTCCCCATCCTTACAAGGGCTTAAAAGCCCGATTGCATACAACTAACTTTTAATGACTACAAACGGGTTATAGCTAAACCCCGGGGACCCCGAACCCCCAAAGTACCCCCGGTTTTCTGACTTCTCTTTAGGTTTGATGTTGTTAGAAAACCCCAAATTTAGAAAGGCGGGAATGGGAAACCCAATAAAATCACAATTAGAAATTTTAAATTACGAAAACGGGCCCCATAAATTCAACATACCCTAAAAGCAGGGCGGACGTATATGGAATTTTAATCTTAGGTCACGGGAAAAAACCCGCTTAAAAAAATTTATTGTTGGGGTGAAGATGAAAAAACCTTTCCCAAAGGGCCCCAATTTTAAAAAATTTTTTTAAAATTCCAAAAAAAACAAAAAGTGTGTAATTTGAAATTAAGTTTCCTAAAAAAACCCTATGCAACCGGCAAAACCTTTCATAATTTTACGAAATAAGAAAATTTTTTTTGGGGGGGGGGGGGTTTAGAAGCCCAAACCCCCCGACCTTGCGTCAAAAGATCAACACCTTACAGTTTTTAGGCGAGGGATTAAAAAAACATCAAAAAAATTTTTTTTAAGGGTTTGACCTAAGGTCCCCCCGAGGATAATCAGTTGCATGGAAGGGGGAAAAAGGGTTTTAAAAGACAAAAACTTTCCAAATTAAACCAAAAAGAACCAAAAAAGCCCCCCACAAAATTTAAACATTTGTTTTTTTTAAATTTAAATTCCCCAGGAAAAATTGCAAAAAACCCAGTTAGACCAAAAGAATAAAAATTATTTTTTTTTTAAAAAAGCAGGGCCTACTCAGTTTTACCCCAAAAGCGCCAGAGTCCCCCCGAGTCCCCAAAGGAGAAAGAAAGCGGCATTCTGTTTTATGGGCCCCCCCCGGGGCAAAAAAACCCTTTAGTTTAACCCCCAACTTCCCAAAAAACCTCCCAAAAATAGAGCGGACCTTTCCCCCCCTCCCAAAAAAACCCCCCAAACGGGTTTATTCGCGCCTTTAATGCTTTTCCCTTTAAGGTTAATACTGGAGCTTCAACTAAAAACCCGCCGCCCCGAAAGGAAAACGAGTTTTTGGTCCTTAGCATCAGGCATAGGCGCACCCGCATTTTTTACCTCAAGGGGGTTTTTTCTTTAGCTCTGGGGCCCTGTGCCCTTTTGCCGTGGGTTGCTGCTAGAAAAAAAATTAAAAAACCCTAAATCCAAAAGCACCCCGCAAATGGTTCAATAAAACACCCAAAACTAGTTTTTTCAAACTGTTATAAAAATAAAGCCTACTGACCAAACTTTTCCGGGGAAAAAAATTTTAAATCGTTTTCCGGGCCCGTTTTTGAGCCCCAAAAGACAAAAGTTTGTTTCTTCAAAGAAAAGGCCCGGGCAAGTTTTTTCCCCCCCCCGCCAGCCCCCGAGCAGAAAAAAAGGAATGCTTAAAAAAAGTACACAAAACCTTTAAACTCTGCAAAAAAACAGCTCCCCTTAACAACCCCCAAAGGGTGTTTTTTTACTTTAGTTTATGAGTCAAAAACAAAAAATTACTTTTGAAAAATTGAAAAAATTTTTTTTTGTTTTAAAAAAAATTTTTAAAGTTAGAAAAGAAATCAGCATGGATAAAATTATGAAGGTCCAACAAATTGTTTGAAGGAATGTTTTAAGGGAAGGGGTTTTAAAATCAAGAGCATTTGAAAGATTTTGTTTTTAAAGAAGTAAATTGAACCGCAAGCGTACGGGCAAGAGTTGAAAAGGGCAATTTTAAGTTCCAGGAAAAACTAAAAATAACCCCCCTTAAAGAATGTTAGCTTTTTTAAAATTGACTATTTTAACAATAAATGAAGAAAATCTAGAAGCCCCGGGGGTCTCGGGGAAACCCAGACTTTTCTTTCTCATAATGCCCTTAAAACCCCCCGGGTTTGGGCAGACCAGCGTTACACATTTGTGTACCCACTGAAAAAGGGGAAATTTAGAGGCCGGTTGGTCAGGGGGCGAAGTCTTAGGTTTCAGTTAAAACGGGCTAATATGCCCCGGGATTTTTGGCAGGGTTTAACATTCCACAACCCCCAGCATTAGTTGCAAAAAGAGCTTTCTAAAATAAAAAATCCAACAAAAAATTTGTTTTATGTGGTGTTTTCCCCCCCCCGCAGGCTGCTCAGGGCCCCAAAAAACCGCAAGAGGTATCTAACTATCACCCTTTTCTAAATAAAACTTAACTTTAGGGGTTTCCTTTTCCCCTTTTATTTTGCCCAAAAATTATCAGTTTGGAAAAACCCAAAAAAAACCCAAATTAATTTTTAATGTTACACAGGGAAGGGGAAACAAATCTACGGGCCCATCAGATTTCCCAAAAAACCCCCCAACAATTGGCAAACCCGGGGAACAAAAATCATGTTGACTTATACTAATTTTTCCCCGGGCCACCCCATTACACATTGAAACGCCCAAATAAAGTAAAAAATTTTCTCCCCCCCCCCAAAAAATTGGGGCATAAACAAAAATTCTGTAAAAATTTTTTAAAAAAAGAATCCCCTTTCTTTTAAAAGCCGAAAGCGAACATAAAAAAAACTTTAAAAAAGGGGGCCCATTGACTGAAATACAAAACCAAAATTTTACGCCCCCACCCGGATCTAAGTTAGTTTTAAAAACGGGAAAGGGGGGCCCCCCCCTTTTTCCCATAGAGTTTCGCATCTTTGATTTCGTTTATTGTTCCTTTTTAAGGGGCCCCGCCCACAAAAACCCTTCCCCGAAAAAACAGTTTTAAATGAGAAACCCTCAGTTTTGTAATTTGCCTTCATTATTTTTTAGGTCGGAGGGTGCCTTTAAACGCCAAAAATTTTAAACAGGGGGCCCAGATGCGGCTAAAGTTTTTTAACAGCGAAAGCAGCAAGGTGCGAAAAGTTTTTTCCTAATAATCTGTTTTTAAATCTAAAATTAAGATGACTTTTTAAACCCCCCAAAAAAACATTTATGATTTCAGCCACAAAATTGTTGGTTTGGGGTTTTGGGGGCCTCTCATCAGACCCCAACCCAAATCCAAAAGTAAAAGACTTTATCACATTACCCGGGAATTTTAAGGGGAGTTTGCGCCCAGTAAATGAAATTTTCAACTAATTTGAACCCAAAGACAGGGAAAAGCCCCCGTTTTTTTTCCCCAAAACTTGCGGGGTTCGACTCTATCTTATAATAAAAGGGCATTTGGGCAAATGCCTTCAGGGTGTAAATGCATTGCACATTCATAGAAAAAGTAAGGGTGTTTCACTTTAAATAAAAAGTCTTTTTATGACTCTAGGCAGCACATGAGGGGTTTCGTTAAGTCGCGGGGCTTGTTTTTTAAAATCCTCCCCAAAAAAGGGGAAAGAATTTTTTGCCCCAACCCCTCTTTAAAAGGGGCTTTTCCCCTTATGAGTCCCAATGAACATTTGGGAAAAGGTTTGATGGAAGCCCCCCCCTTTTAAAAAACCCGTTTTTTTTAGTTTAAGGGGAAAAGGGTTTTATGATTTGATCCACTTGCCCCAAAAACCCGGGGCCCGAAGTTGGTTTGTAAAACGAGGGGAGACTTTTCATGATGCAAAATTTGTGGCTATACATGTTTTTTGGGGGGCCCCGTCTTAAAAATTTACGAAAGCCCTGAAAGGGAAACATTACATTTTGGGAACCCGCGCTTTTACATTTCGCCCCCGGGAAAGATTTGGGGGAGTTTCTTAAATTTTAAGGGTACAGTTGATTTATTTTCCCCGGCCCAATTTCAGATGATTGAAAGGGGTTTTGCGGGGAAAATTTATTAGGGTTTGTCGCATCATTACTGTAAACCCAAACAACAAATCCCTTGGGACCCAATGCCCCCAAAAAAAAAGGTTTCTAACAAACTCAGGGGATTTAGATGCAAACAATCTTAGGGTTTGGGGGTTTTGGCGCAATCATTTCCAAAACGAAAATTTTAAAAATTTTACACAGGTCAAAAACTTTTCCCAAAAAGCATTAAAGGGGTTGGGCATTTGGGGCCCCGGGGCAACAGCGGGGGGTTTCATTCAGAATTTGCCCTTAGAATATCCTCATAAACCCTCCATGACCTGTTTAATGAAAATCCGTTAGCCGCAGAAACCCCTAAAGATAAACCCAAAAGAGGGGGCCGCCTTTAAATTTGGGTGCCTAATCTTGGGGGAAAAAAAAAATTTGTCTGCCCTTACAGACTTCAACAATTTTTTTAAAAGGGGAAAGGTTTGAATTTTGACCCCTTTTTCATCGTTTTTAATTGCTTTTGATAAGAACATTCATAAAACCCTCCCTAAGAAAAAACCCAAACTCAAACAAAATCCACAGATGCTTCAGAAAAAGATTTTTCCAAGCTAAATGCCCCCATCTTTTTTTTGGGGAAACCCCCTTGGAAAATCCCCCAAAAGCGAAAAGATTTTCAGTTTTGGTTTTCCTGGGCCCCCAAACCCCCTTAAGTTTGATTTAAAAACCCCCTTTTAAACAGGTTTCAGAAGTTTTTCATGATCACTTTTTGGTAAATGTTGAAAAAAAAAAAAGTAAAATTTTGGGGACAAAACCTGAAATTTAGGGGGTTTACTGTTTTAAAAATTAAACAAAGCTTTTAATTTTTGAGTTTTTTTATGACTACTTTAAAAAACCCTCGTACCCGGGTCCCGAGTACTTTACACAGTTTAAGTAGTTTTTTTATGGGAATTTTCCCTCAAAAGACATCAAAAAAGACGGAAAAAAAGAAGTAGCAAAAGGAGAAAAGTGGGTGGAAAGACAATGATTCCCCTAAAGTTTTCCCTTTGCTTCCCAATTATAACAAAAAGGTTTTGGGAAAAGATGAAAGAGGGAAAAAACCCTGGAAAGGGGGCCAAGGAGTTTTTTGGGTTTTAAAGGGTTTCAAAAATGTACGTTTTTCGGCCGGGAAAAACCTTAAAAAAGCAAAGGGGCTTTATTCGCAGTTTTGTGCCCCCCCATACCCCCCGCTTTAAAACTACAAAAAAGGGCGTTTTTGCCAATAAGACTTTCATCTTTCCCCCCCGTAAAACCCTCCCCGGATTTAATCAAAAGAATCAACACAACAGAGTAAAAAAGAAGTCATTAGATGGGAACAAACCCCAAAAAGTGTGTTTTTTAAACCAGAGTTTTCATATGAAAGGGGGGAAAGGGAGAACATTTAAAATTTTAATATCTTTTTCCCCCAAGAGTTTTTTTCAGGCTCATATTTTTCCTGAAATTTATTTAGAAGAAAAATCACATAAACTTCCAATTTTTCCCAATTTTTTCTTATTTCTCTTGACTTTCTCAAATTTTTTTTTTAATTTTTTCAAAATTTCTTTTTTCTCCATTTTTTGATAGTTAAAAAAAATTTTTTTGGGGCTGAAAGTGCTCGGGCCCCGCTTTTGGCCCGGGTCCCAAAGGGAAAACCTTTAAAACTTTTTTTTTTAAAAACAGCAGAATACGTATCATTTTTTTTTTGGGGTTTAACCCCCAAATACAACAAAACGCCCCAAAATGTTTTTGTTTAAATTCAGGCCCTTTTTTTATCCTTCTTGCTTCCGTTTTTTTTTTCCTTTTGGGGCTTCCTTTTTAAAAGACACAAATATTTTTATGAAATTTAAAAATTTAATTAAAGCCCCGGAACGGTGTTCTGGGGGGGATTTCTGCAGTTCTTCCTTCACAAAAGACCCTTTGGGACCCGGGTTGTTTTGTTGTGTCAGTTTCTCGTAAAAAAAACACGGGGGGGATTCATCTTTCCCAATTCTTTAAATTTATTTCATATTTTTTTCCAAGGGTCCAAACGGGATCGGTTGCCCTAAATTCGAGTCCCCCCCTTCTGTTTCCCCCCGGAAAATAAAGGTACCTTATTTTTAAAACCCCCAAAGGGAAAAAGTTTGTGGTTGTACTGGGGGCCCCCTTTTACAACGGCCATTTATTGTTTTTTTTTGATTGTTTTTATGGTTTTTTAGCCCTTTAAATTTTTCCCCTTATTCATTGCCCCGCAAAATGAGGGCAGTCTGCAAACCCCCATTCGGTGTTGCGCAAATTGCAATAAGCTCTCTGTGATACTGGTAGGAGAAAAGTCTTTCGGGTAACTGGGTTTTTTAAAATTTTCGGGGGGTTTAAAGGGCCCTTTATCTTTTGAAATCCTGGGTGCCCCCTTTTAATGGTAACTTAGGGTTTTAAAAAATAATTGATTCATTGAACCCTTTAAAAATTTTTTCCGTCATTGCCCTTGGAAACATTCGAGGATAATTAAGGGCCTCGTTTGGGATTCATTGTATAGCCCAAAAGCAAAAACAAAGCACTCTTTTTTTGTTTTAAAGGTTTCCCCAAAACTTTTTAACTTGAAACAAAGCAATGCCCGTAAGTGCTTTCCCTTTAAAACTTTTCCCCTTTTAATCGTAAACAGAGGGTAAAAATAGAAGATCCATTTGGTGGGTGGGCGGGTTTTGGGATTGTAAATTTCCCAAAAGGGGGGTTTTTCCGTTTCGTTAGGTGCAGGGAAAAAAATTTTTTCCAAATCGCTTTTTTAATAAAACCTTCTTTTGCTGGGTTTTTTCACTGAACCCGCGCTTTGCTTAGCTTTTTAATTGTGTGATTCCCCTTTAATATCCTTTTTGGGGAATAAAAGGTTTTTTTCCCTTTTTTATTTAGCTGATATTAGCGCAACAAAAAACCACAGTCATCCCCAAAGACCTAAACGCATTTCTTGCGGCTTTTGTTTTTTTTTGATGGATTGGGGGAAAAAATCATGAATTTTGGGGGGGGGAATTCTCGATTGGTTTTCCCCCTTACTAATAATACTCTTTTTTCCCTTTATCAACAACTTTAAAAAGTTTTAACTTTATGCCCCCCGTTTTTTCAGTGTGTCGTTTAAAAAAAATCTAAAATGGGTCAATTTTTTTGCTTTTCCCTAGCGAACTTTTCTGCAGCTAGTTGCTCCACAGCTTTTTTATGTCTTTTTCTCTCCCGCATCCCGCAGGTTTTCTAAAAGGGTAAATTTTTCCGGTAAAAGCAAGCGCATTCCCACAACGCCACCCCTTTTCTTACATGAAGCCAATTTTTTTTAAATGTATTTTTTACCCTATTTATATTCTCCCGGAATTTTTTTCCCTTTCTTAACTAAAAATCTTTCGTAAGGGGAACCCAAACGGGAATAATAGGGTTAATTTTTTTGAATCCCCAAATCTAGTTTTGCCAAGATCTGCCCGGTTTTTTTTTTTAACAGGCTTTTTCCAAAATTGAGTACCTACACTTTTGACCCCAATAACGGCAGAATGGTTTTACAAGGTTGGCAAATTTTTTTTCGGGGCTCATTTTTTTAAAAAAAAAATAATTATAAAATTTAAAAAAAAAAACCCTGAACCGCCCAAAATTGCTACAGCTACAGGGTGGGCCCAAACCTTCCCGAACTTACAAAAGAAGAAGTTGATGTCAAGCTATTATGCCCAAAAAGGAAAGGTTTTTTTTTTGGCCGCATGTGGGAAAAAAAAAACGTTTCCCGGAAAAAAGAATTTAATAGAACAGATTCCCAAAAAATTTTCGCCGCCCAAGGGCATTTAAAAAGAAACATAACAGGTATGAAAACGCAGTGGGGCAAAATGGTTTAAAAAATGGGAGGACAAACTTTCTTAGTTTTTTCACTAAAATAGTCAGTTTGCTTTCCCTTGATTCTGAACAAAACTTACGTATGAATTTTTAAAGCAAGATCCAGTTTTAAAAAAAGTTTTATTAGAGTCTCAAGCTGTGATTTTATTACAGTTTTGGGGGAAAATTGTTTCGCCGTTAAACATGGGGTTTAAAAAACCCTTTTTAAACATTGATTTTTTTTCCCTTCAAAATGAAAGAGCAGAAAATTTAGGAAACCCTTGAAACGGAAAAAAACTGAATCCCCGTCGAGAAAGTGACCAGTAAAACCCCTCCTCCTGGACCATTTTCAAACCCGGAAAAAAATTAGCAGAGTGGAACAAAAAACCCAAAAAAATTTTAAAATTACAATCACAGGGAAAATAACCTTTTTTTAAAAAAATTTCCCCCGCCAACCCCCAAACAGTTGATTTAATGCCCGCCCAGAAAAACCCGGGGCAAGTTAAATTTAGGGGACCCAAATTTTTCATGGAATTTTGAACTTAAAACTGTTTCCATTTTTTGGGGCCATTGCTGCTGCTGGGGGCAGTTATTGCGGGTTTTAAAAAAAATATAACCAATGGGAACGGGAAAAAAAACAATCAAAAAAAAACCGAACCGCTTAAAACAGAAAACCAAAAGAACCCCCAGCGCCGCCCAAAAACAAAATTCATTTCATTTCCTTTTAAAAAAGGGAAAAATATTTTAAAACTAAAATTTAATTTTTTTTAAAAAAGGGGGGATTTTATTTTTTTAAAATTTATGGAGTCAATAAATAAAGACCTTGGGAGGGGCCCATAAAAGACATTTCCCTGAAACCCCCCTTGTAATCAATGTGGTTGCTTGGGTGGGAAGAACTTCATTAAAATCTATGCTGACCAACTCACACCAAGGGGGTTAAAACAAACATCCTCAACGATTTACGGTTTTTTTTTGGGGGGTTGGGGAATTTAAAATTTGGCAAACTACATTTAAAAAAAAACATAGATTGTATTTTTTTGGGTAATTAAAAAATAACCTTGGAAAACGAAAATTGAGTAAAAACTTGATTAAGAACTTTTTTAAGAACTTTGGGGTAAAATTTAATTTAAAAACTTAAAAAAGAACTTGGGAGTTACCTTAATTTTAAAAAAATTTAAATAAGGAAAAATTTAAAGGCGACTTAAGGGGGCTTAAGGCGACCTTTAAGGGGGAAAATTAAAACAAGAATTTTAAACCCCTTGGGAGATTAAAAAAAGGGGAAAATTAATAAATAATTTTTAAGGGGAAAAAGACTTAATTTAAAAACCTTTAAAAAACTGCATTTCACAAAAATGCACAGCCCCACTACACTGCCCCCACTACATGCACAGAAATTTTCACTAACTGCACAAACCCTACACGCACACACTACACTACACTGACAGCACCAAAACCCACACTACACAGCACTGACTACAAAAACACTACACACCGTGCTCCAGCCCCCTTTAACAGTTTTAAATTTTTCCCCGGGTGCAAAAAGCACTCCCCTGCGCTGCACTGGGGAACTACACAACCCCGGGACTAAAACGCACGCACTAACAAACAACACCCACACAGCCCCTCACTGCACTGGAAACGCCGACCTTTTGCTTTAAACTTTGGGTTTAAAAAAGCCCATGTTTTCACTGTAAAAAACGGGTGGTTTTTTTCGCTAAAGCGCACGGGCCCCGGGGGAAATTTAAAAGGGGGGTAGGGAAATTGTTTTTAAAAGACAAAAGCTTTTCACGGGCCCAGCGAGTCAGCTGAGCGAAAACCCCTTTGCCCCCAAAAGGGTCTGTGATGTCACTACAGCGACTGCCCGGGGGGTGGGTTTTTTCTTGCCACTGCGCATGCCCTTGGGCTTAGGGGGGAAGTGGGTTTGTTGAAATTTTTTCAACGACCCAGCTTTCACGGTCCCGGGGATTTAGCTAAGGAAACCCAATCAAAGTCAGGCAAGCCGCAAAGCTTTTTCTGTGAAGTTTATACAGCGTACTGGGGCGGGCGGTTTTTCTTGCCGGGGTCAAGTACACTGAAAAATTTAAAATAAACAGTTTGGGCAGCCTATTGGGCGGTTTTCTGCAGGTGTTTTTGGAAAATCCGGCCCCTTTGGGCCCGTGTTTTTTTGGTTTAATTTCTTGGGCCGCGCTACTGTTTTTGGGAGAGAGGGTTTTCGTCATGCGGCGCCTCGGGGGCCGAAAGTCATTTTGGCCCGGGGGGTTGTTTTTTTCATTCTTGTGTCGGGGTAAATTTTTTGCCAGAAAAATAAAATTTGGGTTTTAAAAAAACCCTTTTAAAGGGCAGTTTTTAAAATGAAAATGATGTTAAAGAAAACGATCAACCCTACACAGTATGTATGTTTGGTTTGGGTCCCTTATTTTTTGGGTTTTTGGAATTTTCTTGTCAGAGAACAGAAAAAAACCGACTAGGTCGCCCCAGCCCAAACCCAGGGGAGGGGTAGGGTGGTTAGAATCGGTGTTTTCCCCGTTTTCCCAGGGGTTAAACAAACCCCTTTTTAAACAAGGGGGGGAAAGGGGGGGGGGGGGGGGGGGGGGGGGGGGGGGGGGGGGGGGGGGGGGGGGGGGGGGAACAAACTTCGATTCCCCGGGTTTAAGGAAAAGCCATGTTAAAAAAATTTCCCAAAAATGAAACCCATGTACTTTTTTGATGACTGTGCAATGCAAGAACCCCAAAAGGGGGCCCCGGTTTTTCGGGGTGCATTATAAGGTGGGGGTAGTAACCTCCCCAAGTTGTGAAAGGGAAAATAGGGGAGCCTTTCCCTTTTCTTTTTGGGTTTAAACTTTTGTTTTAAGTTGCATTTTCTGTGTGCTGCTTCCCCTTTTAAATTTCCCTAAAGGGATCCGGTCTCTTAGGGTTGGTTCGCTGGTTTAGGAAAAGGACCAAAAACCCCCAATCCCCAAAAATGTGTTGGGGTTTTACTGCTCTTGGGTCTTCCCGGGGTCAATTTTGGGTTTCATTAAGTTTAGATTATTAGAACAGGCATTACGCATTGCTTTCCCTGGGTTTTAAGAATTTTTTGCCAATTTGGCCTCTTCCCAAATTTGGCTTTTAATGGGGGCCCTCCGACTTGACAACCCATGGGCCTGAGCCAAATCTGTGTTATCATTAAGGGCTGTTTTTGGAAATTTTTTGTGGGGTTGGGCCTTATAAGGACAATGAGGGGTTCAAAGGGCTGCGTAAAAAACATATGGAGTATTTTTTCATCCGTTTCCAGTCCCTTTAAAAAAAACTTACTGCCCTTTTCTTGGCGTAATTGTTCTGTAAAAACGTCAACTGGGGTGATTTCATGTTTTTTAAGTCGCCCTTTCGGCTTTTAACAGAAGGAATTCTTGTTAAACCCTTTTCACCCGAATTTTGTTTTTGTTCCCTGCTTTGAAAATATGCGCCAATAATCTACTCTTGTTCCCTATTTAAAGTGTAATGTGGTTTGCCCTGCTGGTGAAAAAAAACCCCCCCCGTAAAATCAACATGATTTTTGTTGGGTCGCCCAAAACGATGGCCCGTTTTTGGGCGCTCCCGAGGGGGTTTAGATTTGTTTTTCCCCATCCCTGTGTTAAATTAACAGTTATTGGTTTTTTTTGTTCTTCAAAAATGACAATTTTGATCTACACAACAGGAAAAAAAATTTTCCATTGAAATTGATTCATTTATGTAATGCCAAAAGTTTGTCACTCCTCTGCGTTTTTTTCGGGGCGTGATGCAGCCTTGCCAAAAACCCCCCCCCCCCCCCAAAAAATTTGTTGTCTGAATTCTTTTGTTTTTAAAAAAATGCTCTTTTCGCTACCAATTTCTGGGGGCCCGGGAAATTTAAACCTTGCCAACAATGCTTTTATACTTCCCCGTTTTTTCTGATCTCTAAGACTTTACCCCCTTTACCAGCCAGAGCCTTCATTTTAGCTTCCTCAGAGGCTTCATCAAAAATGTGTAAAACAGTTGGTCTGCCCAACCGGGTTTTTAAGAATCAAAGGAAAGAATAGTCGCTGTTTTGTTGAGGGCCCAGACTTTAGTTTTTTTATTTATTGTTTTAAAACGATTAAAAATTTTTTAACCCTTAATTTAAAGGGGGGTTTGTATTGTTAGTTTACCTTTAAATTGAGAAAAACATGTACAACGCTTGCCCCCACGTTTTTTTGGGTTTTAAAACTTCTAAATCAATATCATTCCGTAAATCTTGACAAACGCCCCCCTTTTTTGGGATTGCTTCAAACAATTTATTGGACCTTCATATATCTTGGGCCTGTTGGTTTTTCTTTTCCAACCCCAACATGTTTATTTTAAAAAAAAAAAATTTTTAATCAGAATCAAAATCAACGGGCTTTTTTTGCTTTGGGCTCATAAACAAAAGTATAAAGGGCCCCTTTGGGGGTTTTTAAAGGAGCGGTTTTGAACAGGGGTTTAAAGTCCGTTTACTTTTTTTTAAAAAAATTCCTTTTTTTTCTGCTTGGTGGGCTGGCTGGGGTTTAAAAAAAGTTTTCTTTTCCTTTCTTTGGGAAATTCAAAATTTTTTCTTTTTTTAGTCCTCAAAATCAGTCTGTTTAAAAGGGCTAAATTTTTCATCCCTGATGGTTTTAGTCAGGGTAGTGCTTTTTTTATTTTTTCATTTTTAAGGGAAATAAGTTTGCTGTTATTAGTTGAACCATGGCTGTGTGCTTTTTGGGGTTTTGTTTTTATTTTTTTTTGGCAGTACTTACAACTAATAGCCCCAGGCCAAAGAGCTTTAAAAACAAACCCCCTTAATAAAGGTGGGGTTTTTCCAAAGCCTTTTTCAAAAGACCCAAAATTTTTTTCCGCCCATAGAGCACTTATAGTTGAAGTTCCCGTATTTAAAATATGTAAAAGCATTAAAGGGCAGAAATACCCACCCTTTTTGGGTTTTGGGTGTATTTTGAAGGTCCTGCCTTTGTTCTTTTTGCATTTTGGGGAATGTTGGTTAATCTGAAAGGTTTTTTTTGTTAGGGGTTTCTATGGCAGCAGAGTTTTTCCTACCCCCATTTTTTTTTTTAGGGAAAATCTTGGATAATTTTTGAACCAAATGCTTTTTTTAAAAAAAAAAAAATAAAATTTTGTATTTTATATCTTCCCAAAACTGTTATCTTGAAAATTCAGCTGCGACATAATTAAAAACAAAAAACATTAAGGTTTTAAACCCATCTTTTTTTTTATCAATTTGAAAAGTTTATTAAGTCTCAAAAAATTCCCCCCGCTTCCATGTAACTGATTTTCCTCTGTTTACCCTTTGGGCCCAAACCTTTAAAACCCTATTTTGTTTTTTAAAAAAATCATCAATCCCAACCCCTGTGAAAGGGGTAGATCTTTTTGACACAAGGTCAAAATGTTGGATTTCTTTCACCCCCCGCCCCCAAAAAAGTTTTCTTAATTTTCAAAAAGCTGATAAGGGGTTTTAAACCCGCTAGCGTAAAAAGTTAGGAGTTTTCCCCCAATTTTACATTGCACTTTTTTTATTTTTTGGGTTTAAAAAAATTTCAGTTTTTCTTTTTAAATGGGTTTTTCATCTTCACAAGCAATTTAAAAAACCCTTTTAAACGATTTTCTTTTGGCACTAAAAAATAAAAATTTCCCTATAGTGCTTGCCCTGCTTTAAGAAATTTAGAATGTTGGAAACACTCTTGGAATTATTTTCTATTTTTTTTTATATTGTTGCTCGATCAGCCCCGCAAATTAGGGATGAAACCCAAAGTCAAACTCTAACAAAATGTCAAAATGCGAAAATTTTCTTCCCTGTCTGAAAATATAATAACATTTTGGGAGCATTAAAAGTTAGTTTATATGTCAATTATCTTTTAAGGGGGGCCCCTTGGGAAAATATGGTGCTTTCGCCTTTTAAAAAACCAAAAACTAGGGGGATGAAAAGCGATTTCCAATAAAAGGGATAACTTACAGCTACTTTCTTTTTTTGGGGCCGGGGCTTTAGCATCCCCAGGGCCCCATTTTGTTTTAGTGCCCTTTTTTATTTCGATTTTCCCTTTCCCCCAAGATCATCCCTTTTATTCCGGTTAGCCCTAATCCGAAAAGGTTAAAAAAATTTCTGCATTATGTTTTAAAAAAAATATTTCTTGCCCCCCAGTTTATAGAAATTTTTTTTAAGATTGCCCGCCCCGTTCGTACAACCCGTCCTGTTTTTGGGCTGTTTTTGAAGCAAATTCTATTTTGGGGGGGTAGGAAAAGCGCCGAGCCTGGCAAATCACTTCATCTGCTCCTTGGGCGGAAATTTAACAGTAAAATTTTAAACTGAAACCATATGGGGGATTTTTTGGAACTTTTAAAATTTCCCCTTATTTTCCCCCTTACGCCAAAGGGGTCTTCAGCCCTTTTATGGGGGGTCAAAAACGAGCCCTTTTGCTTGTGACATTTTTTTTTTTAAAACAAAATAAAAAATTAATTATTTAAAAAAATTGGGGGGCATTGAAGGTGAAAGATTATTAAAGTTTTTGATGTGGAGACGACATGAGTGAATGATCCTTTTAAAAGCAACGCTCGGGGGCCTCATTGCGGGGCCCTGAAATTTAAATTAAAATAAGGGTTTGGGTCATTTTTCAAAAGTGTAGGACAAGAACCTCCCGTTTAAAAGCCCAAAAGATTTTGGGAAATAAAAGTTTACCCCTTTGTTTGGGAGGGGGGCGACAAAGGGAAAAAAATTTCACTTCCTTTTAACCCGACTCATCAAAAAATTTTTTGCTAAGAGTACAATTTGACAAAAGGGCCCGTGGGGAGCGAAAAAAATCGCCTTGGCATTACTAAACCCAAAAATTGATGGGGAGGCTGTTTTTAAACATCAAAACCCCATACAAGAACTCCCCAAAAGATAACCAAATACAAAAATGGAAATTGAAGTTTTACCCTTCCCAAACCCGAGGCGAAATAATTTAAACAATAGAAGAAGAAACCCTTTTTTGAAGAAAAAGCCTTTAAAAAAATATACGCGTCCGCCGTTGCCCATCAAAATAACGGGCCCTTGGGTCATCTTTTAGAACCCCTTAGAGGGGAAATTTAAAAAACAAATTGCAAAAAATGGGAATAGATGAGCATATAAAAAAAAAAAAGAAAAAATCGTTGAGGCTGACACCCAACTTAGGGCCTGGTTTTTTAAAGAAGAATAACCCAAAAACTAAATAAACCGGGAAAAAGAAAAACGCAAGACTAGAAGGTTTTTTTCAAAAAACCGCCCCCTTCCCAACTAAGTGAACCCGAATAAAGAAACAAAACCAAAGAATTTTATATGAAAAACACAAAACAAACCCGGGAAAGAAAAGAACCCACGTTTAAAAGCAAGGGTGGGCACATTTGCGAGCGTTTTTAACTGCCTTTGGTTTTTCCCAAAAAGTACACTGGTGATGGCTATTACAGGGGGCGGTTTGGGCAAGTTCCCTTTTCCTCCCCCCCATGCCTCCACGCCACCTTATAAATAAAGGGGGAAAAAAACCAAAATTGGCCCCTTTGCGGGTTTTCCTGGTATATTTGGGGGGTGTTTGTTTGCTGGGTTTTGTTACTGCCCAACAAAGTAGTTGGCTTTAGGTGGACTTTTGGCCCTTTTCCTTAAAAGTTGGGTTACTTTTTTGGTAAGATAAGAAAAAATAATCCTAGGCCCTTTTAAACCAAAAACAAGTGCCGTCTTTTCCTTTTTAAGGTCATTATTTTTTTGTCATCGCGAAAAAGATTCCCCCGTCTTCCAAAGGCCTTTGGGCCCTTTTTTCCTTGGGGATTGGATGACTTATTCCCTTTGGGGGGTTTGGCTTGTTTTTTTTATTGTTTTTAATATTACTGGCTCAGGGAAATTTTTGCGTTTTGTCCCCAAACCCTTTTGTTTAAAAACCCGCAAAAAGAATTCATTGTTGTAGTTTTTTATTGTTCCTACCCGGGGTTCTGAGGTTAGAAAATTTGATTATAAACCCTTTCAAAAGCCCCCCCTCTCCTTTCCCAAACTTGGGGAATTGTAAAACATTTTGGGACCTTTTAATTTCTGTAGAAATTTAAAGGCGTCCCCTAAAATTTTCCAAGTCCCGTTTTGTGCTCAAAAACCAGTAGAAAGGTCAGTTTCCGAAACTTGGGCCCGTGGGTTGGAACCTAGCCAAAAACCAAAAAGTAAGTACGAAAGAGTCTTTATTTCCCTTTTAAACCCCCTCTGTTAGGCCCCCGGGAAATGTTCCAAAAAAAAAATGTTGCCCCCGGGGTGTTTTATGCTCTTTCTCTATGGCCCCCAAACTGAACGCTTTTTCCTTAAAAAAAATGTATAAGGAAGGGTTTCCCCCCATAGTTATAAATTTGGGGCACGCCCCCAAAAAAAGGGGTGGGCCCAAAACCAAGATTGCGGTCCCAAATTTTTTCCAAATTTTGTCTAACCCTTAAAAATTTAATTCGTTTCCGAACCTTTCAAAAGCCTTTAGTTATTCGTTTCTGAATGGATTAAACGGTTTTGGGTTTTTTTTTTTTGGGTTTTAAAGGTGTTTTCATTCGTCCCAAAAAAAAATTGAAAGGGGAAAAAAAAATGGAAAACTATTCCCCGACCTCACCCAAAAAAATCAGGGTGAAATTTTTAAGGGTCACCCTCGATCCCCCACACCAGTTGAAGCACCCCCAAAAAAAAAGCAAGTTTTAACTGGTTTTTTGACAAACTGCATCGGGTTTATGGGAACCCCAATTTCGCGATGTAGTCCTTTTTTAATAGGGGGGGTTTCAAATATTTTTTTAATGGCGTCCCCTTTTCTTGAAAAAGGTTTGTCATGGGGAAAAAGAAATGCCCAAAGGGGGTTCCCCCTTTTTATAAATTTTTTGAAATTTTAGTGCGGCCCCAAAAGAAAATTTTTTCATTAGTATATTTTAAAGCACTCATTTTTTAAATTTTTTTTAAAAATGTTTTTTCCCCTAAAAAACTCAAACCGCCCGTTTTTTGAGTTGCTATTGATAAAAATGTGGAACCCCGGGTTTTTCCCCCCCAAATCTTTTGGTTTTTAAAATAATGGACCAAGAAAAAAATAAAATTCTAAAAGTTGGGCCAAATCAGGAGCGAAGGGCAGCCCGTTAACCCAAAACCCGATGGTTATTTGGGGTTTTTCTCATTAAAAGAAACAATGGTTTAATTTTGACTTTTCTCTCAAAAATTAACAATGCAAAAACTTAAAAAAAAAATGTTAACCTTTTAACCGGAAAAAAAGTAGGTTTTCTAATTTTTTATAAAGGGGCAAGAAAAATTTGGCTTTGCGGTGACAATCCAAGATTTAAGTTTACCCCCCCCCCCCTACTTTTGAAAGGGGGAAAGTCCCCTCGAACTTGCATTAAAATTTAATTAAATCTTTTCCCTTTGGATACTGAGGGACTGATGAAAAACAAAAAAAGATGGAAGCCCCCAACTGTCTTTGGCTTTTTCCATCAGGGAAAGCTAAAAAAATTTCGATTATGAAATTTTTCAATTCCCTAAAATTACCGGGTTTAAAAAAATTAGCTTTGGGGGGGGAAAGGTTTTGGATTTATTTAATATTTAAAAATCACAGACAAAACCCGGGAAATTTGTTTAAATGGAAAAACCCAAAAACCAAAGTTTGAAAAATTAAAAAAATTAAAATGTACTAAAAAAATGCGCGGGGGCCGAAGAAACAGGGTTACATTAGCGGCCTGTAAGGGGTATAACCTTAAAAAATTAAAAAACCTTGCAACGTTTCGGGCTTTGCCCCAAAAGGTGAGATAGGGGCTTTGTATGGTTTTTGGGAACACTAAAAAATGGGGGAAAATTTTAAAGCAAAGAGGTTTTCGACAACAAAAAGGGTTTTTTAAACCCCGCCCCAATACGCCAAACAGAAGCAAATAATGTTGGCCAGTTGAATATAAAAAAAGTTCGAAAACCCCACAGCAAAAGGCACTTTGAAAACCCAAAATTTTGAATGGGAAATTTAAAATTTTAAATTTATAAGCCCATTTACAATTTTTTTGCCGTCCCCCCCCCCCCAAAAAAATTTCAGAAAAGCATTCAACTCTGGGCCCCTTTTCATGTAATTTTTATGCCCGGGACCTAGTCGGGAAAAAGATTGAAAAACCCGTTAAAGAGAATAAACA
>JAFLJL010000459.1:0-17500 GCA_018398815.1 Conus ventricosus | reverse complement strand
CACACACACACACACACACACGCACGCACGCACACAAACACACGCACACACACACGCACGCGTACGCACGCACGCACGCACGCACGCACGCACGCACGCACGCACGCACGCACGCACACACACACACACACACACACACACGGCGAATGTGTGACCTTGCTTTTCTCTCTGGCAGCCAGTTCCAGACCGCCATATGTTTGGTGTAAGAAACGGCCTTGTTATCGCAATTCCTTGGCTTTCTCTCACATACAGTTTTTATGGAAGATATAATGGAATCACTACACACTGTTTCATAAGCTGCTGCTGCCTAGTCGTGCAACTGATTTGACAGAATGCCCTTCTCCAGTCGTGTCAGCAGTGGGTCAGTTGCTGATGCCCTTCTCCAGTCGAGTCAGCAGTGGGTCAGTTGCTGATGCTTGGTCAGTGCCTTGTACAGAGACTGCTGTTGTCCTGCGTCATCGATGTAGTTGTGTCAAGGTCCATGGAGCATGTCCGGCGTTGACAGACTGGATGTATACTTTGCCGAAGAGAATGACCATTGATCAAGGTCAAACGAACATACATATAAGAAAGATGGTTTACCTTCTGACTTTGAAAAACATAACATATTTCAAGACTTCTCATCTTTTTTTTTCCAAATCAAAATAAGAAAGATGGTTTACCTTCTGACTTTGAAAAAAATAATAACATATTTCAAGACTTATCTTTTTTTTTCCAATTCAAAACAGCAATGATTTATGTCTCACATTAGAAAAACCATACTACAATCTACACTGTCAGACATATCTCCACCAGCTGTGAACTTGAGCATTAGCCGACGGGGCACAAGACGTCTGAAGTTGAATGAACATTTTAAAAAGATTTCACTCCATGCACTATCTACAGTGACCTGTGGATTGAAAGAAGCTCGAGCGCCTGGTAACTTTCCTAATTTATTGTACCCCATGACCTTATCCCAACGTCTATCTGTGTCACATTAACCACTGATGTGATGGTGACACTCTCCACACTTCAGCGCACAGACGTCTCTCTTCACCCTGTGAAAGGTCACCACTCGTCTGAAAGAAAGGTTATCGCTGCCGTGACCTTACCTTCTGGCTGTGAAAGGTCACCACTCGCCTGACAGAAAGGTTATCCCTGCCGTGACCTTACCCTCTGGCTGTGAAAGGTCACCACTCGCCTGACAGAAAGGTTATCGCTGCCGTGACCTTATCCTCTGGCTGTGAAAGGTCGCCACTCGCCTGACAGAAAGGTTATCGCTGCCGTGACCTTACCCTCTGGACCTCATAACCTTTGGCAGTCTTGATCTGTGACGTCAAACCACACCGGAATCGTTCAAATAGCGAAAGCACACACCATCTACAAGTTTGACAAATTATCTTCAAAACTGTCAATAAGCTTCCGTGGGACCCCCCCCCCCCCCCCCCCCCCCCCCCCCCCCCGCTCACCCCCCTCCCTCAAAATAGTGACATGGGTCAAAGACAAGAAACAGGCGAAATGAAATTGTGTCTTTGACTTTGACCAAGATCCAAAGTGAAGGTCATAGATGCCTATTAGTTTCCACGGATCTGGAGTTCCGCAATTATAAGGGCGTGTGTGTGTGTGTGTGTGTGTGTGTGTGTGTGTGTGTGTGTGTGTGTGTGTGTGTGTGTGTGTGTTCTTTTCTTTTTTTTTCTTCTTTTTTGTTCAATAGGATAGGAATATTTGGAGGCGAATACAACTATAGGGATCAAGAGATCCTTTGCACTAATGACTTTGACAATTGGCTGGGACACTTCTTGAAGCTCTCACCAAAACCAGCTGAAGGCCGTCCTCATCCAGCAAGGTTGGCAGCCAATTTGCCAGCTGTACCAAACATTGCTCCTGTTGGTAGCTGTACCAAACATTGCTCCTGTTGGTAGCTGTACCAAACATTGCTCCTGTTGCCAGCTGTACAAACATTGCTCCTGTTGCCAGCTGTACAAACATTGCTCCTGTTGGTAGCTGTACCAAACATTGCTCCTGTTGGTAGCTGTACCAAACATTGCTCTTGTTGGTAGCTGTACCAAAACGTTGCTCCTGCTGGTAGCTGTACCAAACATTGCTCCTGTTGGTAGCTGTACCAAACATTGCTCCTGTTGGTAGCTGTACCAAACGTTGCTCCTGTTGGTAGCTGTACCAAACATTGCTCCTGTTGGTAGCTGTACCAAACATTGCTCCTGTTGGTAGCTGTACCAAACATTGCTCCTGTTGGTAGCTGTACCAAACATTGCTCCTGTTGGTAGTTGTACCAAACATTGCTCCTGTTGGTAGTTGTACCAAACATTGCTCCTGTTGGTAGCTGTACCAAACATTGCTCCTGTTGGTAGCTGTACCAAACATTGCTCCTGTTGGTAGCTGTACCAAACATTGCTCCTGTTGGTAGTTGTACCAAACGTTGCTCCTGTTGCCAGCTGTACAAACATTGCTCCTGTTGGTAGCTGTACAAACATTGCTCCTGTTGGTAGCTGTACCAAACATTGCTCCTGTTGGTAGCTGTACAAACATTGCTCCTGTTGGTAGCTGTACCAAACGTTGCTCCTGTTGGTAGCTGTACCAAACATTGCTCCTGTTGCCAGCTGTACAAACATTGCTCCTGTTGGTAGCTGTACCAAACATTGCTCCTGTTGGTAGCTGTACCAAACATTGCTCCTGTTGGTAGCTGTACCAAACATTGCTCCTGTTGGTAACTGTACCAAACATTGCTCCTGTTGGTAGCTGTACCAAACATTGCTCCTGTTGCCAGCTGTACAAACATTGCTCCTGTTGGTAGCTGTACCAAACATTGCTCCTGTTGGTAGCTGTACCAAACATTGCTCCTGTTGGTAGCTGTACCAAACATTGCTCCTGTTGCCAGCTGTACAAACATTGCTCCTGTTGGTAGCTGTACCAAACATTGCTCCTGTTGGTAGCTGTACCAAACATTGCTCCTGTTGCCAGCTGTACAAACATTGCTCCTATTGGTAGCTGTACCAAACATTGCTCCTGTTGGTAGCTGTACCAAACATTGCTCCTGTTGCCAGCTGTACCAAACATTGCTCCTGTTGGTAGCTGTACCAAACATTGCTCCTGTTGGTAGCTGTACCAAACATTGCTCCTGTTGGTAGCTGTACCAAACATTGTTCCTGTTGGTAGCTGTACCAAACATTGCTCCTGTTGGTAGAAGCTCTGTGGGATGTTTTCAAGGCAAGAAAAAGAATAAAGACTAAAAGAAAGTTCATTGAAAGGGGGTTGGGGTGAAGAAATGGATTAGGGGTGAAGAAATGGATTGGGGGTGAAGACATGGATTGGGGGTGAAGACATGGATTGGGGGTGAAGACATGGATTAGGGTGAAGACATGGATTAGGGGTGAAGAAATGGATTAGGGGTGAAGAAATGGATTAGGGGTGAAGAAATGGATTAGGGGTGAAGACATGGATTAGGGGTGAAGAAATGGATTAGGGTGAAGAAATGGATTGGGGTGAAGAAATGGATTAGGGGTGAAGAAATGGATTAGGGGTGAAGAAATGGATTAGGGGGGAAGAAATGGATTAGGGTGTAAGAAATGGATTAGGGGTGAAGAAATGGATTGGGGTGAAGAAATGGATTACGGGTGAAGAAATGGATTAGGGGTGAAGAAATGGATTGGGGTGAAGAAATGGATTGGGGTGAAGAAATGGATTAGGGGTGAAGAAATGGATTAGGGGTGAAGAAATGGATTGGGGGTGAAGAAATGGATTGGAGGTGAAGAAATGGATTAGGGGTGAAGAAATAAACTGGGGGTGAAGAAATGGATTAGGGGTGAAGAAATGGACTGGGGGTGAAGAAATGGATTAGGGGTGAAGAAAATAATGGATTGGGGTGAAGAAATAAGTAACAACAGGTAGTAAGGAACAAACAAGACAAAAACGAATGAATAAAGAAAACGAAGAAGAGAAAACAAAAAGAAAAGGATGATAAAATGAGTCAGAAACAACAACATGATGATTATTATAATCAGCATCGTACTGATCATCAACTTCAGTATTATAATGATCATCATTGATAATCTCCTTTTTTTCAGATTAAAATTCTCTGTCCTACAATGTCTCACTATCGGTTGTTTCAATATGTCCCTGTTCGCGTTTCAAAACAGTGTTCATACAAACAATCTTGAGGCCTGGAATGTTTAAATACCTCAGCGCAGCAATGCCATATCACAACAGTGCCAGCCATTCTGCCAAAACCCTGTCTCCATTGTGCACTGTGAACAAAACGGGTGGATTCAATGTCATGCCAAAGGTCACTCTCAAAGGGGACTAAGATCAGAACGGACTAAACCATGGCCACTGAAAGCGGTGACAGACAGTTCGCTCCCCTTGCACAAAGGCCTTGGAATTGCTGACAGCCAGGTGAGGAGAAAGTCTCTCCTGAAAGCCGTCAGAGTCAAGCAAAGCTCTCCCCTTCAGCACAGCACCATTCTGAAGTGTTCAGCGAGGCTGTAAAAGCGTTTGGCCTCACCCCTACTCCACCAACTCACCGCCGGGTGCTTGATAAATTTATGACACAGAACGATGAAGTACGGAGACCAAAACAGGAGACAGCTCTGCAGACAAACAGCGACGGCAAGGCGTGGTGTGTGAGTTTCTTGAAAGCAGGCAGGCTGAAACTCAGCGAGTTGAACATGTGTAGTGAACCTTCCTGTTCATTACTCAGCGAGGTGAACATGTGTAGTGAACCTTCCTGTTCATTACTCAGCGAGGTGAACATGTGTAGTGAACCTTCCTGTTCATTACTCAGCGAGGTGAACATGTGTAGTGAACCTTCCTGTTCATTACTCACACACACAAACACACTCACACACACACACACACACACACACACACACACACACACACACACACACACACACACACACACACACACACCACACAGAGAGAGAGAGAGAGAGAGAGAGAGAGAGAGAGAGAGAGAGAGAGAAGAGAGAGAGAGAGAGAGAGAGAGAGAGAGAGAGAAGAATACTATGATGCAAAGGGAACTGTCTTGATTTGAATGTTAGTAAGACAGGCTATGGAGATGGTCATTGATTTTCGACGAAACCAGCTTCTGCCCCTCACTTGTACATCGAAAACACCAAAGAGGAACGTGTAAGTGAATATTAGTATCTGGGTACTATTTTAGATGATAAGCTGAATTTTACTGCAAATACACAATGCATCTACAAAAAAATGTCAATTTAGAATATACTGTCTTCAGAAACTTCGGTTTCTTGCTGTTAAAAAAGGACATCTTAGATATGTTTTATCGTTGTTTTGTAGAATCAGTACTGTTCTTTGGCTGTTTATGCTGGTTTGGAAATCTTAGCGTGAAAAACAAGAACTTTTAAACTGAAGACATGTAGAAAGAAAATTGGCAAAAAAAATGAACATTAGATAAATGCTAAGTATTCACACAAAAAGCTTGAATGCGGCGACAGTTTCTTTCTTTAAAAAAAAAAAAAAATAAATGTTCACTATCTGGACGGGGGATTCCAAATTCCAAAAAATTCAAACAAAAAAAACTAAAAACAGTTTCTTTCCCCAATTCCATAAAACCCTAATCAAAACTGAACTTTCAAAAGACCGTTCAAAAGCTTGTTTGTATACAGTGTGTGTTGGTGTGGGGTTTGGTGTGTGTGGGGTGTGTGTGTGTGTGTGTTGTGTGGTGGTGTGTGAGAGAGAGAGAGAACAGAGAGAAGAGGAGAGAGAGAAAAAAGAGAGAGAAGAGAGAGAGAGAGATATCTTTTTAAAATTTAGGTATGTGACATTCATTATGGTTCTTTGCTGAATTTTTTTTTGTGAAATTCATCGGTTTGTATTTTGTTTCCGTATAAAAACCAGGTGGCCTGCTGGTTGGTTTGAATTGGATGTAGGTTTTAACTGGGTTTAGTGGGGGGGTTTTTTTCAACGGGGTTTTTTGTTATGGGGGTGTTTTGCTATGCATACGTGTGTCTGTTTACATTATGGGGTAAAATTTAAGTAAGGTCCAAATTCCCATGAAGCCAAATTTTCCCATCAGATTGCAATGTTGTTTGTTTTTGAAAAAAAGGGAAAAATTGTAACTAAGTGCACGGAGAGTTTGCGCATACAAAGATTCTCTATTTGAAATTTTCGGGCTCTTAGTTTTTTCCTTTCCCCCCTTTTTCTTCTTCCGCTTTTTTTTGCCCTCCCCTCTTTTCCTCTCCCTCTCTCTCTCTCTCTCTCTTCTCCCGGGTACCACGCTCCCAGGAAACTAATAAAGCTGAACAGACATGAGTTTCTTTTTGGATGCAGTTGTTTCTACGCGTTGTTTGAATGCAGATGGGGGGTTTTGTTTGTTTTTATTGCTGTTTTGTAAGAATACGGATTTCATGTCTGTATGAAGCTTATAGTTACAAATTTATGCACACACACTACACACACACACACAGCACCCCAAAAAACGCGCGCGGCCGCATGCACACACACACACACACACACACACCACACCACACACACACACACACACACACACACATACATATGCACGTGAGGCGCGCGCGCGCGTGATTTACACCAAGTACATGACCCCAACATGAAAAAAACATGCCCTAAATGGGGTGTACGGCACTGAGTTTTGACGTTCTTGCTGTAGTTTGTGGGAATCGGGGTGGTGACCAGAAAGAATTTACCAATTCATTTGTATATAACATGTTGTTTCCCACGTGAACAAAAACAAAAAAAAAAATGTTTTTTGTTTTTGCGGGTGCTTTTGTTTGGGTTGGGGGGATGTGTGGGGTGAGGGGGGGGGGGGGGGTTTGTGGGGGCGGGGCGCGCGCCTTTCCCTTCCCGGATTTCGGGCTCCCTTTTTTCGCCTTCCCCCGTTCCGGGGGTTGCTGTCGGGCCCCCGTTTGCTGTCCTCTCGTGCGCGCGCGCCGGGGGGGGGGACGGTGGGGGGGGCCCGGGGGGGTGGGGGGGAGTGGGGGGGGGGGGGGGGGGGGGGGGGGGGGGGGGCGCGTGTTTTTTTTTTAAACCTTGGGAATTTATTGGGGGGGGTGGGGGTGGGGGTATCCTGCCATTTCCAGCGAGATCACGTTAAACTTCTCCCTTTTTTTCTGCTCACCGCGAAAACTATTTTGAAGGAATTGCGGCCCCCAAACCCAAACGTGTTCTTGATTTTGAGATTTTTATTGTGACCATTTTAAAAAAAGCTCAAATTTTATGGCGGGTTTCCTTGCATTAACTTGGCTCCAACCGTCTGTCTCTCTCTTTTCCTCTCTCTCCTCTCTCTCTCTCTCTCTTCTCTCTCTCTAAAATAGCAAGCAGGTCACACCGCACACCACACAAGGCACACACCACACACACACACAAACACACACACACAACGCCAACGATCCACATACCCCCCCCCCCCCCCCCCCCACACACACACACATCACCCACACACATGCCCGCGCGCATACACGCACGCAATACACACACACACACACACACACAACCACACACACCACACACCACACACCACACACACACACACACTCACGCGCCAAACACAGGGGCAAACGGGGCCCCACGCGCCAATATTGCGTCTTTGTATTTTTAATTTGAATTTTTGAATATTTTTAAAATTTTTATTTACTCTTGAAACGCGTCTGTCGGGGCACTTGGGGGGTTTACGGATGTTTTTTTGGAATTTTTTTGTTTGAAAAGCTTGTTTTGTTTACATTTTTTTGTGATATTTTTATTTTTTTTGCACGTTCGGGTTTCAAAGCATACCTAGTTTCTCCTATTTATTTTGTTATGGGGTCAAGCGGTTTTTAATATTATGAAAGCCAAATATTTGGTTTTAGATATTTCAATATTATGTTTTTTTCATCTAAGCATCGGGAGTGGGCTTCCATAGTTTTAAAAATTTGTGCGCATTGAAAAACATGGAATACATCCATTTTTCTCAGTCAATTGCAGGGGCTGAATGATAAACAGAAAAAAAGAATTTTTTCATTACTTAAAATGCAAAAAAATTCAATTTACTTTCGCGGATAAAACTTCGAAGAAAAAGGGAACGCTAATACAATCTGAATGGGGATCCCCGGAATTTTCATCTGTTCAATGCAAAAGGGTTTTTGGCAATACTTTTAAATAAAACTTTGAAAAAAATTAAAAAATTTCCAAAGGCATGGGGAATAACCTCAGGTCTTAGCAAAATTAAACAACACGATTTTTTTTTTTTGAAATGTATAGGACCAAACAGGATGCCCCAGAATTTTATAATATTTAAAATAAAAAAAATTTGTAACTTAGGTATAAGAAAAAGCTAATTGGAGAACTTAACTTATTTTGGGCCCCCCGGGAGAGATTACGAAATTAAAAAAGGGGTTAAATATTCCCAAACGAGAGAACAGTAGACAACAGATAAACGAATTAGAATTAAATGATATTTGGAGGGACTTAAATCGGGATTGTCAAGATATACCTGGAGAAGGAATAACCCTTTCCAGCAAGCACGGTTGGATTCTTTTTTCTATCAGATCATTTGTTTCCTTTTCGATGATTAGACATTGAATGTGGTATGAACAGACCACTCCATGATTTTTAAAGGGTTAGGGTTTTGGTAAAGAATTAAGTAATATTTTTTTGGAAATTTTAACTCGCATATTAAAGGAAAAGGGACTATCTCGACAAAATTTAATAAAGAAATTGAAATGTTAAACAAAATATGCGTAAGCCCTATGCAAAAGAAGCAGTACACACATTTCCTCTGACCAATTACATTTTAAAATTTCGAGATTTATTTCTAGATTTTTTATGATGAAGCTTAGATCCAAAACTATTTTATACGCAAATATGAAGAAGAAAAAACCCCAATGAAGAGGAACTAAAAAAACACAAGACATACAACGGCCGAAAGAAAAGAGAAAAAAAACGAAAAAGATCAAAACTTTTGAGTTAAAAAGAAAGGCAAAGGTTTTTTGAAGAAAAGAATAGAAGGGTACTTTTTTAAAATCGAGGGCTAGGTGGATACTGAAGGGGAAAAAATGACGAACATTTCTGAACCTAGAAAAAAGGCATTTTATAAATAAGGAAAAGACTAGTTAAAATGTAACCAGGGAAATTCTAAAGACCAAACAAGGGTTTTCATGAGGTTCAAGGATTTTTTTAAACACTGTACAAAAAATTAAGGGTTTACGACTTGATTTGGGTGAACTCTTTTAAATATTCCACATTTGACCGTGACAAGCAAATAATTAGATGGGGAAATCACAGGAGGAGGATGTTAGCATTAAAGAAACATGAAAAAAAAAAAAAGTCCTGGCACTGATGGTTTTTACAACAGAATTTTTTAAGTGTTTTTTGGGGGCAGAAAAGGGGTTTTTGTTTAACTTTTAAAGCCCGGGTTTAGAAGGGGGGGGCTTTTTGTGTTTAAAGACAGGGACTAAATTTTAGTTACCAAAGGGAGATAAACCAAACAATTTTTGAAAACTGGAGCCAAACCGTTTTTTAAAGTGGTAATAAAAGGGGCCTCGGGATAGCCAAAAAGTTTAAAAAAAAGGTTACTGGTTCTCAATGAGGATCAAAAGGTTTTTGTTAAGAAAATACATAGGGGATAACATTTGGGTCATTTTTGACACAATCCTTATTTAGAAGAACACAACTTACCCGGGTTTTATTAAACATTACTTTTAGAAAGCATTCGATTTAGGGTGGGGTTTTTTTTTAAAGTATTGAAAGCGTTTTTGGGTTTCAACAGGGTTCTGCAAAAAGGGTTTTAAAAAATCTATAAAAATACAACTATTGTCCTTGTTAAGGCCCGTTCTAGTTGGTTGAGATAGACCGCGGATGCAGACAAAGGGGATCCCCCTATCGCCATATTTATTCCTAAATTTTTTGAAAAACAGATTAAGATTGGGAAAATGTAAACATACGTGGGAAAAGTTAAAACAGTCGAACATAACTTTTCAGTAGCAGTGACCGGGGAATTTTTTTTAGCGGCGACATAAACAATTTAAACTGTAAAACGTACTGGAAAGTTTGGTCGAATATCGGGGTTAATATGAATCCCGGAAAAACTAGCGCCCTTTGGGTTTGGGGGGCTGTAAAAAAATTTTGGTTTTACATGGCCCCTTTAGGTAAGGAGTGGAACCCACAAAAATTCAAAAAACTTAATTGGGTTTCCAACGATTGCAAAACTGGCAAAATTAAATTTTTCTGAAAAGTTAGCGGACGGAAACATTTGTTCAAGATTTTGGGTGAGAAACAACTTTCCCTTTTTCAGAGGGGAATTTTAAAATCGCTTATTTTATCAAAAACTTATTTTTGGATATTACTACCAAAACCCCCCTGACACTTTTTTTAGACTTTTCAAAATCTGTTACAAATTTGGTGGAATAAAAAGCCAAAAAAATAAAAGAAAAAAAATTCACAAAAGATCCAAAACGGTGGGCTTGGACTACCAAAAAAAAAAAACGTTTGCTTCTTTCCCCAAAATTGACGTGGGTGCAAAAAATTCAGACTACACACCCCCAAAAAGGAAAACTTTACAAAATCAACTTTCCACTTTAAAACGATATTTGGAAAAATTGGGCCCGAAATACTTTCTTTTTCTGTAAATCAAATTTTTTTTGGGCAAAGGGATTTTTTGGGGTACAAAATTTTTTCTACAAATTAACTGTAAGACATCTTTTTAAATCCTTGCGGGAAACCAGTCTTTTTACAAAAAGAAAACAAGCGGGGGAAAAAAACTATTTCGGGAAAAACAAGGATCAACAGGGCATATATTGCATTGCTCTTTTTTGTGGACAATGGCCCTTTTTTTTTCTTTACGAAAATTTAAACAAAGTAGATGTAAACATTTTTTTGTCACTTTTTTTGGGATTAAAACAGCTATTTTGAATAAACAAAAAACAAAAAACAAAGTTGAAAATACAAATACGTTTTTTAAAAACAGTATTTACAAAAAAAACGCAGTTTGTAAAGGGTCAAGATTTATTTTACATTTTTATAGTAACATACACACCCGAAAACTGTACGACGGGATTAAAAAAATGAAAGTTGAAAAAAGACGAAAAACTGTTTTCTTTATCTGAGTAAAATTTTTTGACTAAAATGAAAGGTTTACAGTTACGAATAAACACAGATGTCTTGGGGGCAAGTTGTGCTGAAAAAAAAAGGGGGAAATTTAAAGCGTGTTTTACTTTTTTGTACCTTGTTAAGGCCCTTTACACATAATTTTTTGGGATTGTACGGTCTACAATTTTTTGGGAAACCGGGGGGGTTTTGATGAATGAAAAAGATGTGGGCTTTAATTTTCAGATAACTGAACCATTTCCTAGTTGGGTTTGAAAAAGTATACTTTGACCAGTATTTTATTTTTGTATTATTTGCAAAACACTATTTATATCTGGGAAAAAAGAACAGAAATCACCCCCTTCAAGTTTTTCTTAATAAGCTAAATACAGTATAAAACGAAAATACATTGCTCAAAAAATTTTTTAAAAGATTTCCTTTCCAAATGGGACCCATAACCCGATTCCAGGCCAGAATGAAATTCAAAAGTTATGACATTGACTTAACGTGTACAAGCAGATTATGCCCAAAAAAAAAACACCGCCAAAACAGCCCCTTTGGATAAATACAGAACCTTTAAAATATTTTTGATATGATGATGTATTATGTGTTGATGTACAAATTTTGTGTATATGTAGTTTATATATTATAGTATTAAAAATGTATAGTTGTGACATGTTTGTGTATATATTGTATGTATGTATGTATTTTGTGGTAGTGATGTATATATGTTGTATATATAAAATTATAAGTTGTAATAAATGAAATGTATAATTTTTATATATAGTATGTGTAATTGTATAAATATTGTTGTTGTATATGTTTTATTAATAATATAAATAATTTTTTGTGATTGGTTTGTATGTGTGTTTGGGTTGTATGTTTTTATAATATTAAAAGTTGTATTGTTTTATGTATTTGGGTTTTATTATGTTGATGTAATGTTATTATAAGATGGTGGATGTTTATATGTTTTTGTATGTAGTAGGTATGTATGTACATATGCTGGTGGTTGGGTTTTTTATTATATATAAATTTTAAAGAAAACAAAGACAAATATTAAAATTTTTTAATACACCGCTTGCCTCATGTCTCTCTCTCTTTTCTCCTCTCTCTCTTCCTTCTCTCTCTCTCCCCCTCTCTCCCCCTCCCCTCTCTTCTCTCTCTCTCTCTACCACGTAAAGAGGCTGTAACCGTACCTTAAAAATGTAGAATGGTATTGTAGCTGTGTTTAGTATGTTGATTTCCTCTTTATCTATCGTTTGTCTGGATTTGTTCTCTTTTATTTTATATTCTAATGTGTTGTACTGTGTGGACTTATTTGAATTAAAAAAAAAAAAAAAAAAAAGACTCGGAACTCGGAAATTTTAATTGCAAAGGCCACCGACCTATCTGCAATGAGGTCAAGAAACAAAAAATCAAATCACACACACTGACGCTGTAACATTACTACTGATCATGATCATTTACAAAACTTGCTCACACCAACTGATACATACAAAATCACACCCGTATGTAGCACTCTCCCAGAGAGAGAGGAGAGAGAGGAGAGAGCGAGAGAGAGAGAGAGAGAGAGAGAGAGAGAGAGAGAGAGAGAGAGAGAGAGAGAGAGAGAGAGAGAGAGAGAGAGAGAGAGAGAGAGAGAGTGGATGGGTGGGTGTGATTTGTGATTTGTTATATATAGATCCATAGACATGTTTTTATGGCCACTCTTAATTTCTCTTTGGAGATAATAAAGTGTTCTTGACTTGACTATTCACGAGACTGATATACCCGGACTAGTATACAATAGACTCGTATTCATAAGACCCATATACCTAGGACTAGTATACAATAGACTCGTATTCATAAGACTCATATACCTAGGACTAGTATACAATAGACTCGTATTCATAAGACTCATATACCTAGGACTAGTATACAATAGACTCGTATTCATAAGACTCATATCCCTAGGACTAGTATACAATAGACTCGTATTCATAAGACCCATATATATACCTAGGACTAGTATACAATAGACTCGTATTCATAAGACTCATATACCTCAGACTAGTATACAAGAGACTCGTAATCGTAAGACCCATATACCTTGGACTAGTATACAATAGACTCGCATTCATAAGACTCATATACCTAGGACTAGTATACAATAGACTCGTATTCATAAGACTCATATACCTAGGACTAGTTACAATAGAATCGCATTCATAAGACTCATATACCTAGGACTAGTATACAATAGACTCGTATTCATAAGACCCATATATACCTAGGACTAGTATACAATAGACTCGTATTCATAAGACTCATATACCTCAGACTAGTATATAATAGACTCGTATTCATAAGACCCATATATATACTAGGACTAGTACACAATAGACTCGTATTCATAAGACTCATATATCTCAGACTAGTATATAATAGACTGGTATGCATAGGAGTCATATCCCTGTGACTAGTATGCAGTAGACGAGCATACATGGGAAATATTGATGCAAATTGGAACAGACAGAGAACCAGATACAATGCATATCACACACACAAAAGAGAGTACACAGTAATACTTCATTAATACTCAATACTAAATAACTTCCAACAAATGTGTTTTGTTCACAAAGAACAGACATAAACAAATTAACACAATAACGCTTCTTAGATAGCTGTCAGCACAAAAAAAATCTTCCATCAATTTCCCTGTCTATTACAAATTCTACGTTGAATAGCATTATTAAAACTTTGTGTGTGTGTGTGTTTCTTTATATTTTGGCTTCGAGAGTTTTGAGGTTTTTATATCTACAGCTGAACAATATGAGCAAAAGGAGACATTTTGATGAGGACCACACATCAGAGTAATATGCATGTCCCATCCCAACCTACAGCAAGTCCCCTCCAACCTACAGCAAGTCCCCTTCCAACCCACAGCAAGTCCCCTTCCAACCTACAGCAAGTCCCCTTCCAACTACAGCAAGTCCCTTCCAACCTACAGCAAGTCCCCTTCCTACCTACAGCAAGTCCCCTTCCTGCCTACAGCAAGTCCCTTCCAACCTACAGCAAGTCCCTTCCAACCTACAGCAAGTCCCCTTCCAACCTACAGCAAGTCCCCTTCCTACCTACAGCAAGTCCCTTCCTACCTACAGCAAGTCCCTTCCTGCCTACAGCAAGTCCCCTTCCAACCTACAGCAAGTCCCCTTCCAACCTACAGCACGTCCGTTTCCTACCTACAGCACGTCCCCTTCCTACCTAAGCAAGTCCCCTTCCTACCTACAGCACGTCCGTTTCCTACCTACAGCACGTCCCCTTCCTCCTACAGCAAGTCCCCTTCCTACCTACAGCAAGTCCCCTTCCTACCTACAGCACGTCCGTTTCCTACCTACAGCACGTCCCTTCCTACCTACAGCAAGTCCCCTTCCTACCTACAGCACGTCCGTTTCCTACCTACAGCACGTCCCCTTCCTACCTACAGCAAGTCCCCCTTCCCACCTACAGCACGTCCTTTTCCTACCTACAGCACGTCCCCTTCCTACCTACAGCAAGTCCCCTTCCTACCTACAGCAAGTCCCCTTCCTACCTACAGCACGTCCGTTTCCTACCTACAACACGTCCCCTTCCTACGTACAGCAAGTCCCCCTTTCCCACCTACAGCAAGTCCCCTTCCTACCTACAGCAAGTCCCCTTCCTACATACAGCAAGTCCCCTTCCTACCTACAGCAAGTCCCCTTCCTACCTACAGCAAGTCCCCTTCCTACCTACAGCACGTCCCCCTTCCAACCTACAGCAAGTCCCCTTCCCACCTACAGCAAGTCCCCTTCCAACCTACAGCAAGTCCCTTCCTACCTACAGCAAGTCCCTTCCTACCTACAGCAAGTCCCCTTCCTACCCACAGCAAGTCCCCTTCTACCTACAGCAAGTCCCCCTTCCCTCCTACATCAAGTCCACTTCAACCTACAGCAAGTCTCCTTCATACCTACAGCAAGTCCCCTTCCTGCCCACAGCAAGTCCCTTCCTACCTACAGCACGTCCGCTTCCTACCTAAGCAAGTCTCCTTCCTGCCTACAGCAAGTCCCCTTCAACTACAGCAAGTCCACTTCCAACTACAGCAAGTCTCCTTCCTACCTACAGCAAGTCCCCTTCCTGCCTACAGCAAGTCCCTTCCTACCTACAGCAAGTCCACTTCCAACCTACAGCAAGTCCCCTTCCTGCCTACAGCAAGTCCCCTCCCAACCTACAGCAAGTCCCCTTCCAACCTACAGCAGGTCCCCTTCCTACCTACAGCAGTCCCCTTCCCACCTACAGCAAGTCCCTTCCTACGTACAGCAAGTCCCCTCCCAACCTACAGCAAGTCCCCTTCCTACCCACAGCACGTCCCTTCCTACCTAAAAGCACATCCCCTTCCTACCTACAGCAAGTCCCCTTCTACTTACAGCAAGTCCCCTTCCCACCTACAGCAAGTCCCCTTCCTACTTACAGTAAGTCCCCTTCCTACCTACTGCAAGTCCCCTTCCTACCTACAGCAAGTCCCCTTTTACCTACAGCAAGTCCCCTTCCTACCTACAGCAAGTCCCCTCCCAACCTACAGCAAGTCCCCTTCCTACCTACAGCAAGTCCCCTCCAACCTACAGCAAGTCCGCTTCCTACCTACAGCAAGTCCCTCCCAACCTACAGCAAGTCCCCTTCCAACCTACAGCAAGTCCCCTTCCTACTACAGCACGTCGCTTCCTACCTACAGCAAGCCCCCTTCCTACCTACAGCAGTCCCCTTCCAACCTACAGCAAGTCCCCCTTCCAACCTACAGCAAGTCCCCTTCCTACCTACAACAAGTCCCTTCCTACCTACAGCACGTCCGCTTCCTACTACAGCAATCCCCTTCCTGCCTACAGCAATCCCTTCCTACCTACAGCAAGTCCCCTTCCTACCCACAGCAAGTCCCCTTCCAACCTACAGCAATTCCCTTCCAACCTACAGAGAGTCCCCTTCCTACCTACAGCAAGACCCCTTCCAACCTACAGCAAGTCCCCTTCCAACCTACAGCAAGTCCCCTTCCAACCTACAGCAAGTCCCCTTCCTACCTACAGCAAGTCCCCTTCCAACCTACAGCAAGTCCCCTTCCTACCTACAGCAAGTCCCCTTCCTACCTACAGCAAGTCCCTTCCTACCTACAGCAAGTCCCTTCCAACCTACAGCAAGTTCCTTCAACCTACAGCAAGTCTCCTTCCAACCCACAGCAAGTCCCTTCTGCTACAGCAAGTCCCCTTCCAAACTACAGCAAGTCCCCTTCCAACCTACAGCAAGTCCCTTCCCAACCTACAGCAAGTCTCCTTCCTGCCTACAGCAAGTCCCCTTCCTGCTACAGCAAGTCCCCTTCCAACTACAGCAAGTCACTTCCAACCCACACCAAATCCCTTCTGCCTACAGCAAGTCCCCTCCAACTACAGCAAGTCCCCTTCCTACCTACAGCAAGTCCCCTTCCAACCTACAGCAAGTCCCCTTCCTACCTACAGCAAGTCCCTTCCTACCTACGCAAGTCCCCTCCCAACCTACAGCAAGTCCCCTTCCTACCTACAGCAATCCCTTCCAACCAACAGCAAGTCCCTTCCTACCTACAGCAAGTCCCCTTCCTACCTACAGCAAGTCCCCTCCCAACCTACAGCAAGTCCCCTTCCTACCTACAGCACGTCCCCTTCCTACCTGAAAGCACATCCCCCTTCCTACCTACAGCAAGTCCCCTTCCTACTTACTGCAAGTCCCTTCTACCTACAGCAAGTCCCCTTCCTACTTACAGTAAGTCCCCCTTTCCCACCTACTGCAAGTCCCTTCCTACCTACAGCAAGTCCCTTTCCCGCCTACAACAAGTCCCCTCCAACCTAAAAGCAATTTCCCCCTTTCCCACGTACAGCAAGTCCCCTCCCAACCTACAGCAATCCCCTTCCTACCTATAGCAAGTCCCCTTCCAACCTACAGCAAGTCCCCTTCCTACCCACAGCAAGTCCCTTCCAACCTACAGCAAATCCCCTTCCTCCCTACTGCAAGTCCCCCTTTCCCACCTACAGCAAGTCCCTCCCAACTTACAGCAAGTCCCCTTCCAACCTACAGCAAGACCCCTTCCAACCTACAGCAAGAAACCCCCTTTCCCACCTACAGCAAGTCCCCCTTCCTACCTTTCAGCAAGTCCCCTTCCAACCTACAGCAAGTCCCCTTCCTACCTACAGCAAGTCCCCTTCCAAACCCACGCAAGTCCCCTTCCAACCTACAGCAAGTCCTTTTCCTCCCTACTGCAAGTCCCCTTCCCACGTAAAGCAAGTCCCCTCCCAACCTACAGCAAGTCCCCTTCCTCCCTACTGCAAGTCCCCTTCCAACCTACGCAAGACCCCCTTTCCACCTACAGCAAGTCCCTTCCTACCTACAGCAAGTCCCCTTTTACCTACAGAAAGCCTTCCCCCCCTTCCCCTTCCAGCAAGTA
>JAFLJL010000458.1:10000-13741 GCA_018398815.1 Conus ventricosus | reverse complement strand
GTATGTAGCTGTTGTTGCAAACTCTTCCGTGCACCAGAGAACCAGGTCATCTGCATATAGAGCAGCGTGCACTCCCTTGGGTAGCTCTGGCACAAGATCGTTGATGAAGAGGATGAATAAGGTGTGTGAGAGTACTCCCCTTGTGGGACTCCTTGTCGAAGCAGCACTTTCCGGCCACAGTGTCCGTCCACTAGCACTCTGGCTCGTCGGTTGTGCAGATAGGACTTTGTCCACCGGTACATGTTGCCACTGATGCCACTTCGCTGGAGCTTCACAAGTAGCCCGTTCCTTCCACACTTTGTCAAAGGCCTTCTGCAGGTCAATGAAGACAGCAAGTGTGGCCTTCTTGGCTTGGAAGGCATCTTCTATCTCTTGCGTAAATGTGTTGTCTGATCTTCTGTCCTTCGGTATCTTCTGAGCCTGCTTGCTCGGGAGTGATAACATCTTCCGCTTCCAGGTACCATTGTAGGCGCTGGTTTACAATACGCTCCATGGTTTTGCATACACAGCTTGTTAGGCTGATGGGCGGTAGCTAGCTGCTTTGGCTTGTTCTTCCTTTCTGTTGAACTGGGATCATCCTGGCTTCCTTCCAGCACTGAGATATCTGACCTTGCTTCCAGCTCAAGTTGAAGATGTCAGTAGTTTGTGGAGGCTGTGTCACCTAGATGTTGCAGCATCTTGCTTGTGATGTTATCTGGGCCTGGGGATTTCTTCTTTTGCAGTTGTTTGATGGCTTTTTTCAGTTCACCCATAGTGAGCTCATTTTGCATGGATTCATGTAGTCACTTTCTCTCTCTTCTCGTCTTCTCTCTTTCTGTAGATGTTTTGGCATGTCGGTGTTGCTTTCTTGGTGCATACGCTTGGGAAAAAACATTTGCAGCTGACTTTCCCATCAGTGTCCCACCTTCCTCTAAAATGATCTTCTGTCCCCTTGAACCCTCATCGTTCAATGCCCTGGTCAGTTTCCACAGTTTGGTGGTGTCTCTTTCCAGGTTAAGGCTTGCAGTTTTTTCCTTCCAGCTTTTCCTCTTAGATTCAAGCTTGATCTTGAGGAATTTTGCCTTCCTTTCCGCAGTTTGGATGTTGTTCTCTTGGCTTGGGTGGGTCTCTGCTTCTTCTCTTGCTGCACTAAGTTCATCATGTGCTTTCTGCAGATCTGTTGTCCAGTATGGGGTGTAGTTCTTCCTAACCCCCGTGGAATGGTTTCCTTGGATGCCTTGATGATGCTCTTATTGAACTCCTTGACCACATTGTTCACGTTTCTCCCTTCCACTGCTATGTTTTTTGTGAGCTCGTTTGTGCGCGCACTGTACATTCTCCATTGGGCCTTGTTGTAGTTCCATCTTGCGTGTTGGGGCAAGTCTGGCACAGTACTTCCAGAGATGGGTCAGAAGTACTGGTCGATGGTCACTCCCTCCCAGCTGTTCCTCAACCTTCCTGCTAATGTTCTTGTGGATGTCTTCTGTGCGGAGTGCCAGATCAGGTGTTGTTGTTGAGTGCCGGCGGCGCGAGTAGAAGGTAGGTGTGTCTGTGGGGTCATTGACAAGGATCAGGTGTTTCTCATCCTGCCAGTCTTCTATCTCCTCTCCTCGCTTGTTTAGGGTGTTGCATCCCAGCTCTGGGACTGGCTGTTAAAGTCACCAGCAATGAGGAAGCCGCTGTCTGGAACCTGGAGTGTGTTAAGTGACAGTTTCTGTCATTGGGTAGTAATAGTTAACAAGGTTGATGCTGCTATCTTTGGTGGTGACCTTGACCTCAGTGTACTCTGCTTCTTCCATGTACCGTCTGCTTTCACTGGCATTCAGGTTGTTCCTAACCAGAGTTAGCACTCCTCCTTTTGTCCTTCCTTGCCTGTCACTCCTGAAAACCTGATACCCCCTGATCTTGAGGGTTTGTCCGTGGAGATGTGTCTCTTGTATGCTGCAGATGTTGATGCTATTCTGGTGGAGGTACTGCTCTAGTTCTGTTTTCTTTTTTGAAACCCCTTCTGCATTCCAGTGCATGATGGTTAGGGGGTGTCCTTTGTCTGGGGGTTTTGGTTGGCCAGTCGCTCCCCTTTCCCCCCCGGCCCCCGGCCCACGGTCGGGTTGAAAGGGACCCCCCTCACGGGGGGTGGATTTCCTTTGGGGGCTCCAAAACCCGGCGTTTGCCCCTTCCGGGGGGAAACCCCCACAGGGGGGACCCCCCCATTTTTTGGGAAACTTTTGTCTAAAACGGGTCATTTTGGGGCTGACGCGGGGGCTGTGGTTTCTGAGTGAAACATCCCGGTTCAATCCCTGTACCCGGGTCTGGCCCAAAAACCGCCGATTCAGAAACCCCGGGGGTCCTGCCTTAGTCCCTTTTAACGACATGAAAGGGCCCAGGCAGGGGGTCTATTCTCCCAAAGCATCCCCCAAACCCACGGGGTAAAGGAGAGGGATGGGCTCCGTTTTCTATATGCCATGCCTCAGCAAATTTAAAACCTCTATAAATTATCTCCCCCCTCACGTCTTTGGGCCAGGGGGTTTAAAATTTATTTTTTAAAATTTAGGAAGAAAGGGGGCAGAGGGGTTAAGACGTTCGCCTGCCAACCCCAACGTGTAGAATTTGCGGGGGTTCGACCCCTCCCCTTTCCCTCGCACTTTTTTTCCCATTTGAATGAAAAAAAAAACTAAACCGTAATCCCTCGGATGGGGTCTATAAGCAGTGGGACCTGTGTCCCTTTCCGGGGCCCCCTTTCACACTTTTAAGAACCCACGGCGTTGTAAAAAGGCAGGAGGGTTCTCCCTCCCCGGGCAAAAATTAAAAGAAAATTGGGAAGATACCCCCGGGTTTTTTCTTCCCAAAGGCCACAAAAATTGTCATTACTGTTATGTGTGCCTGTCCCGGGGGAAATGGAGGACCCGTTAAAAAAAATCGTAACGAAACCCTTATGTGAGAAACTGGAGGAAAAAAAGAGATAAATGAAAATAAAAGTAAAAATATTTAAATGGTCCCCGGGCCCCCGCCCTGAATGAGCCCCAGTGGGCCCCTTTTTTCCCGGCCGGCTCTACCTGGGTGGGCACCCTTTTATTGAGTGGGGGTAGTGTGTTTATTGTAAAGCGCTTAGAGCTTGGTGTTTGGGCCGAGGAAAGGCGCTATATAAATTTCCCAAAATAAAACTTAAAAATCTGGATGCATTCACTGGGTTCTTTGAAAACGGCCCACTTTAAACCCAAAACCCCTCAAACTTCTTTCAGTCAAAAAATTCAAGTTTTTGGGTTTTTTTTGTTTTTTTTTTCCGTACGCAAACTCCCCCTTTGCCCCCCCCCGTCCCCTGTTGAAATTTTGGGGGGTTGGGGTGTCCCGGCAGGGGGCGGCGTCCTAAACCGGGGCAAAAGCCCAAACCAAACACCGTCCCCTTAGTGGTAAAACCCGGGTCATACGAGGGTTTGGTCCTCAAGTTCCCAAAGGGTTTCCCGACTCCTTTGGATTTTAACGTACCATCGTCGGGAGGTTTTAAAGAACACGTTGATGGGGAAAGTTATGTACATCTATTTCCCAACCCTTACTCCCCGACAACTCCCAAAACTTTCCTTTTCTTCTCGGGTTTTTGGGGGTAAGAAAATGACTTTAAAAGCAAAAGGGGGGAACAATTTGGGTTTTCATACACAAATATAAAAAAGCCCAAAAAAACAAACAACAACAACAACAAAAAGCCCGCCACTGTGATATGCGTATCTATAATAAGGGTTTACTTCAGCCTGAATCTAAAACAAAAAA
>JAFLJL010000458.1:0-2500 GCA_018398815.1 Conus ventricosus | reverse complement strand
AGAAGTTACTTTATTTCTTTGTTTTTTATATTCTTCACGAGGGCCATTTTTTAACAGGTTACTCTCTTTGGTAAATAGCGTTCTGTATCTCATTTGTTAGCCAAGGAGGTTTTATCCGATATTTGACTCTATTTGGTTTGGAGCGGGGCATGTTTGTTTGTATATACTATAGAAGATGGAGTACCAAGCTTCTAGAGCCTGATTGGGTTCTGTATATTGATACACTATATTTAGAGGTGAATTTAAAAGGTCAGAGATAAATTTGTCACGAATCAAATTTTGAAAAGTTTCTAAGGTAATCGTTTTAAGGTTTAACCTTGGAATTTTTGATACCCATTTTTTGACCAAGTGCAACAAATCGGGAAGTGATCACTGCATCCATAAACAGGTACACTTGTCTCAAGAATGGTTTCTGGATTTGTAACATATAAATGGTCTATCAGTGTTTCAGAAATCTCAGTGACCCTTGTAGGAGTGTTGATTAGCTGAGTGAGGCCAAGTGACTCAAAAACATAGTTCCACTGTTTATTTAATTTTAGTAGATCTATATTAAAATCCCCATAATATCATGATGTCTTTCGATTCGTCATGTGCGTTTTCCATCATTAACATGAAACGGTCAACCCAGTCGACATGTTCAGCTGGATTTCTAGTACAGAAAACATATAAGTATAGGCTTATTAAATTTAAGCTGGATCTCAATCCAGATTGTTTCTACATTAAACTGTTCTAAAAAATGGATCCTCTGAAATTTTACTGACTGATGAAGGTATACAATAATACCAGTTTCCATGTTTTGTTTAGGATCTCTACGAACAACATTATAACCTGGGATTGCAGTGTCGTTATTTGATATTATACTGGACAGATGTGACTCCGAAATCCAAATATGTGAAAGTTTTTTCCCGAATTTGATATGACTGATGGTATTTCAGTCATTTTGTTAATCGCATGGTTGACATTGAGATGCCCAACTCTAAGTCCATCTCTTTTTAGCCAAGGGTTGTTGTCTTCTGTCATATCTATTATAGTCAATACTATAACAAACTTAACACACAATGATAATAACAGCATAACAGACAAAGCTCTTACAGACTAACAAGTAAGGTTTGACTGAACGAATAAGAAAAAAAAATTGTCAAGGCAAACTGGATTACAACACAATTAATAGCAATAAAAGAAAAAAAGCTTCAATGTAGATCAGTAAACAATGGCGAATCCACGAAAGGACGAAAGCAAAAAGCTGAAAATTCAAAGGCAAGTGTATATAAAATATTAGAATGACTTCAAAACTCCAGCAGAAATCTACCGAGAGAGAGAGAGAGAGAGAGAGAGAGAGAGAGAGAGAGAGAGACAGAGACAGAGACAGAGACAGAGAGACACAGAGAGAGAGTCAAAACTGAGAGAGAGTCAAAACTGTTAAAATGTACAACAATCCGTACTGGGCGACAATCCATGCCGTAAAAGGCGAGATTACGTGTGCCAGTGCCTTTCGACTATCGACACGTCGAACTTATGCTACGTCGGATTTATTTTTTGTAAATCAACTTTTCGGACTATCGAATCGTCGTACTTACAACGCCTCGGACAAAAAATTTCTCGGACTATTGCTTCTTCGCACTAATGCACCACTTTTTCGGACTATCGCTACGTCGGACTTTCGGCCTTCTGACTGTTGATACATCGACACTGAACGTCGGAACATCGGACCCAAACCTTTTTTTACATGTACCTTACAACCGCTTGATGACCTTATTTAAAATGTTTTCGTTCTCTTCGCTATCATGAATAGTGAAATAAACGTTCATGACTTATGTCATGACCTTGCCTACCTTACTATGACTTATATATGGTCCAGCGGAGATGATTTCTTTCAGAGAATATGTATGCCTTTTTATGGCGCTTGTATAAAATTATATGCTATAAGATAATTACATAGTCATTTTGAAGAATGAAAACGTACGCAAATTTCCTTTTCTACTACATGGTTTCGAGTCCTAACATTAATATCAACGTTACAAGTTATAAATTGTTGTTTATTTGCATTACTTTTTTTCCGGCGGTTGCAAGTATTAATGTACACCCCCTTGACATAGAGGCTTCATGTAGGCCATTATCATTAAAAACGTATCTGGAGCGGCTGAAGCGTCTCTCTCTCTCTCTCCTTTACTCATGTCAAACGGCCTTCCCCAGAGCAACAGTCGTGGCCTCGTCCATCATCCCCGCATGTGGTAGACATTTAATGAATCCAGCCATTGTTCAATCCAACCTAAAGCTTCAGACAGTATGCAGGGAACTGTCTGCAGTATTTGTAGACAACAAAGATTCCTTTCTTGCTAGGAGTGGTGCCCCCAGGAAAGACATGTACAAATCTCCCCTAGCCATCAGCCACAAAGGTTTGCTAAAACTAGCATGGAAACATCAAATACTGTGTTAGTGCCTCGTCTACGCACGACTCCGCCCTGCTGCAAGCCACGATGTCAATACAACACGAAACATT
>JAFLJL010000457.1:17500-25043 GCA_018398815.1 Conus ventricosus | reverse complement strand
GTTAGGTGTGCTCATTGAATTAAAGAGGAATGGAAACTCCTGTTGCTGGGACTGCTATAGTCAAACCCGAGGGCCCAGTCAACCTGAAGGTAAATACGTGACCACGAAAGCAAAGCACATCGTCAACGAACAACGTCTACACACCGATGATCAAGGGTCACGACAACGTCGACTGACCAAGAATCTTCCGTGATCATCACACGACGACAGAACTGATGTGTGCTGGCTAAACAGGCCAGAACTGCATATTTTTTTCTTTTGTTTTGCCCACAAACATAAACACAAAAGGAAGGACTCGCTGTAGTCAATGTGAAGGACTTGTTTTAGACTATATTAATAATTTTGCTATGTGCATGCTTGTGTATTTAAATAAATGTGGGGTTAATTTACATTTTGCCTTCAGTGACTGAATCGAATGAGAGAGTCCGCGCGAGAGACCAAAATTCGAATAAATAGTCAGGCACCCCCTAGCCCACCTAACACCAGACAAAATTTAGTGCCTGACAACTGGGGCTCGTCCGGGATCTATCCCAAATATTTCGAATCAAAATCTCCCCGTCTCTCACTCGATTCAGTTGCGGGATTTTGGGGGGTGCCCATGGAAGATCTGACACACGGCATCAAAACACCTGCCTCACCGAGCACATAATTGAAAGAGGAACAAACCCCAACACGCCGAACAGTGAAGTTTGATCTCTTAGTTAAAGAATAATGTTTTAAAAATAAATGTTTATGCTGTGGCCTACCGAACGTAATGTACCTATAATCTAGTTTGACCGCTGTGGATCTAAGTTGACCCTTTTTTGGGAAAGTTAAGAATTGTGATACAGACGTGTTGTATGACAAAGAGATTAGAAGAATAATCAGTATTACGTCCTGTGAAGCTGCAGTGGCAGCAAGATAAAGTGCCCAGAGAAAAAAAGTTTCTGTAGCAAGTCAAGCATTCCAGTTTGTTTATATATCTAGATCTATCTATCGAAATAGTGAACAGTACCCAAAGTAGTTCACTGAATTTGGGGAACATTGAAGTTGCGAAAAAAAAAAAAGGAAAGAAAGAAAGACGTAATCTATAATACTTACGTGAAGGTTGTTGTTTGACGTCACTATACGCCTTTAGAAGCATACCACTATGTAGTTCAGTGGGTACACATAAATAACTAACTTTAAAGAAACATGCCGCGCAAGGCGTAGACTCGGGTACTGCACATGTAAAAAGGCAAGCGATTTTGCCGGGTTTTAAGGCTGAGGGTGAGTCCCTAGGTCTGACGGGTAAGGACCTCGCTGATTATATAAAAGACATGCCAAAAATGAGTCTGAAGCCGCGGAGCGTGCAAGCAGCGCAAACTAAACCAGCTAGGGAAAGCGCGAAGCCACGGAGCACATGGAAAAGCATAGGATAGAAGCTGAGTTGGAAATGAAAGAATAGAGGCAGACGAAATATTCATAAAACAGCCTCACACACCAGCGCCGTTCCACGGCAACGGCAGTGGCGGCGCGAAACTTAAATTGCCTTTCCTAGAGGATAAAGATGATTTGACGTGTACCTGCCCTCAATTTGAGAGAGTGGCGGAACTGAATGATGGCCGAGAGGGGAAGGGGCCATTCGTCTACACCTTTGCTTAAGGTAAACCCGGGAGATCTTTGTAAAAATCCCTAAGTCTATGGGTGATTAAGACGTATCAAAGACACTTTGCTTAAAAGATCTCACCTGTCAGCTAGTGAGCACAAAAAGAGGTTCAAAACCGCTAGGGAAAGAACAACAGGAAGACGTCAGAATGTTGTGGGATAGACTGGACACCTATCTGTACAGATTTGGGTAAATCTATCTGGCAAATCAGAGGGAAAATCTGGCAGAAATGCTTATTGTAAAAAGTTTATAGAAGCATTGTCTGCGGATCAAGCACACAAATTCGAGAGAAACAAGCCACAACAAAAGATGAAGGGTATTAAAGGCAGCGGAAGTGTTTGAAAACATTCGTACAGAGGAACGTAACAGTCGTCCTAGCCGTAGGAACACCATGTGCGTTTTCTCTAGGAATCAAGGCGAAAAACAAAGGAAACCAAACAGTTCACCAAGTAATGAGCGTAGATTCAGTGTACAGAAAAAGGTCTGAGACTGAGGATCGTAGAAACTACGCTCGTGACTTTCAGTGCACGGCTCTACGCTTATCAATGTGGCGGCCCACATTTAGCGCGCGATTGCAAAGCAAAGAGAGAAAAAGCCGAAAAGACAGCTGCCGCGCTTACTTAAGTGTCCCCCGATGGTCGTGACTGGAAAATCACCACTGCGTGAAGAATGTCAACGGATTCCGTTCAACCCAGAGTGCACAGTTGAGGTAAGGGTAAAAATCTGTCTCAGCTCTGCGAGAACTGGCGCTACTCTAACCGTGGTAAAAACAGTCAACTTGTTCCGGTCAGTTGTCTCACAGGAGAAACAAGGGAGGTTACACTGGCTATGTCCAGTGTGAAGAAAAACCTACCTTTAGCCAGAGTGAAGATGAATACAAAACCCTACTTCGACGGTAAGGCCCAAGTACTATTATGGAAACCCACCTGTCAAACCGGTTACGGGAAATGAATGTAAAATGGAAGTAGATGGCAAGGAGGTAGTGACAAAAGTACCTGTTTGTGCGCACACAGAGAGTGCCGAGGTCGTAACGCGCGCACAGACAAAAAGGACAAGGAACCCAAAAGTCTGAAGACGACTTCAGAGCCAATAATGTCCATGACTCCTCAAAAACGGGGTGAGAAACAGAACGTGACAGCAACTTGCGTCATTTGTTTGACAAGGCTGCCATCATGTCGCGACGGGAAGCCCCAAATTTTTTGTTGGCCGATTAAGTAAAACAAACCCCACACTGATTTAGAAGAAATCTTTGAACCTTATGGTCGTCTAACAAGATGCGAAGTAAAATATGGAGTTGAAGTTGCTTATGCGTTTGTGACTTTGAAGACTACAGAAATGCCGAGGATTGTAACAAGTATAGAATGGGGGTGACGTTTTGGCTCAAGTATCATCGTTTGAATGGGCCAAAGGCAGTCCGCGCAGACCTTGAGCTATGATGAATGCTACCACTGCCACCGGTCTGGGCAATGGCCAGGATTGTCCTGACGATCCCTTGGGGTGGTGTTTTTTTTGCAACAGCATGTCTGGACGCCGTGGTTACTCGCCCCCTCGCAGGAGCGAAGCTACTCCCAAAATCAAGGATCTAAGCTCGTCGAAGACGTTCTCGATCCCCGGATCGACGCCCGCCGTACCCGAAGCAAGAGTCGCGCATTTTAATGCTGTAAGTCTAACAGCAGTGTGACGTTTGGCGCCGGCAAGTTTTTTAGGTTAAATCCTATAAAACCAGGATGTGGTTTACCAGTTTGTGTAGTCTTAGTAAAAACTCGGAGAACTGTCCTCCACATAGTTTGTGCCTTATGACTACGGTGGGGGTAGTCAGAGTACGTTTTTAGTGATTATAGGCTACGGGTGTATGTAGTCAAGCTACAGCATGCTGGGTTTTAGACTGTTTTGGCAGTCGGTGGGTAGCAACGAGGTTGTTGCGAGCTGCAAGGAGCAGCACTATATGGTGCCTACATCTGAGAGGGAAGGTACGTATTCGTTGTTCCATGAGGGAACACGGAGTAACTGTGCACGTATGGTGGTTTCTGAGCAGTTACGTGATCTTGCGATTTTGGATTCTAGGGAAACAATTCGAGGGTACAACCAGTTTTCGGGAAGGTGTGGATTGCTGGACTACAATTCGGATGAAAATTGAGAATGCTGGTTGGGCCCCATAACTTTGTTCGGGCTGAAATCGTATTCACACGTGAGAGTGAAGAGGTCTAAGTTGTTTTGAAACATATTTTGGTAAAAGACCTTTGCGCTCTGTTGATTTGGTATTGCGATGTCAGAGCAATGGTTGAACTTTCATGTGTTGAAAGATATTTTTCTACGTTGACTAGTTATTTTATAATCGAATTTCAAGTGCACTTTTCTCATTATGAAATTGCAACAGGTTTCGCAAAGGGAGATCATGAAGGTTTCTTTCCCCCGTCCTGGCCTGCGCGAGGCAGGAAATTTGACGTCAGGTGGGGACGAGGATAATAAATACGTCAGTGGAGATTGCATAACGCAACTCGTGACGTTAAAATTTAGAAAAGGGTGTTTCCTTTTCGGCAAAAAAACAGGGAGTTTTGTCGAGAGATTTACTTGTTGATGGGGATGTTTTGTCTCGCAAGAATGTGTCTTAGTGTAGTTTAATCGAAAATGAATTTTCGACTTAAGGTGGGGGTGTTGTCAGACACCAAGCCCCATTCTGTCTTTGAGACAAACCCATACTTTGTGCTGCATGTTTGGAACATGGTTCTGAATGAAATACGTAACAGGTTGCGTAAAAGCTTCACTCGAACGGTAATATGCATCAAGTGTTCCAAAGAGCTGTGATTGGGAGGCCAGGCTCGGGCCCGTCCTCTTCAACACCCTGATTGGTCGCTGTGTGCACAAGTGTAGGGAGTTGATTGGGCGCTGTGTGCAAAGATATAGGGAGTTGCTAGAACTGGGGAAAACGGTTAGAAGGAGATTTTACATGGCCGTATAGCAGCGCAATTCTAGGTTCTCCGGGGTGACAAGGCTACAGATCCTGACGGAAATCTCCCTGTCAGCACACGACCTCCTGGAAGCTAGTACTCTCTGGTGGGGGTCCACTCAGGAGCAAACAGAAGTGTGGTGCGGCAACATCCTCGAGGACCAAACACCGAGGGGGGACTGGCCACCCTGTCCAGCCCTACCGACGCACCACCTCTACCCACGCCAGGACTTCACCACAGCCAGGAACGGCCAGGAGGGTCCGTCCTGCTGACAGAGGATCAAGACCCGAAGAGCCCCTCCCGAGAGCGAACGAAAGCCCCTTTCCAGTTAACCCAGCTGAGAACGCCACTGTGTTTGACGTCAAGCACCGTGGACGTTTTTTTTCCCTGTCGCTGCGGAACCCCCCATAAGTAAGCGAAAATCCAAAAAAGAAAAAAAACTATATATATATTTCATCTATTTACTTATTGATTGATTTATTTTGTTGACATAAACAGCAGCAGTTAGGTGTCTCATTGAATTCAGAGGGAATGGAAACTCCTGTTGCTGGGACTGCTATAGGGTCAAACCCTGAGGGCCCAGTCAAGCCTGAAGTAAATACGTGGACCACGAAAGCAAAGCACATCGTCAACGAACAACGTCTACAGCACCGATGACAAGGTCACGACAACGTCGACGACCAAGAAACTTCCGTGATCATCACACGACAGGAACTGATGTGTGCTGGGTAGACAGGCCAGAACTGCATAGTTTTTCTTTTGTTTTGCCCACAAGACATAAACACAAAAAGGAAGGACTCGCTGTAGTCAATGTGAAGGACTTGTTTTAGACTATGAAATTTAATAATTTTGCTATGTGCATGCTTGTGTATTTAAATAAATGTGTGGTTAATTTACATTTTGACTTCAGTGACTGAATCGAATGAGAGAGTCGCGGCGAGAGACCAAAATTCGAATAAATAGTCAGGCACCCCCTAGACACGCTAACACCAAAACGAAATTAGTGCCTGACAGAGGTGATGGTGATGATGTGATCCCATGCCTGAGAGTGATGCAGTGGGAAGGAGAAGGACAGATGGAAGGATGGGTGGTTGGGAGGTGAGGGTGATGATGTGATCCCATCCTGAGAGTGATGCAGTGGGGAAGGAGAAGGGACAGAGGGGAAGGATGGTGGTTGGGGAGGGTGATGGTGATGATGTGATCCCATGCCTGAGAGTGATGCAGTGGGGAAGGAGAAGGGACAGATGGAAGGATGGGTGGTTGGGGAGGGTGATGGTGATGATGTGATCCCATGCCTGAGAGTGATGCAGTGGGAAGGGAGAAGGGACAGATGAAGGATGGTGGTTGGGGAGGTGATGGTGATGATGTGATCCCATGCCTGAGAGTGATGCAGGGGGGAAGGAGAAGGGACAGAGGGGAAGGATGGGTGGTTGGGGGCTGATGGTGATGATGTGATCCCATGCCTGAGAGTGATGCAGTGGGGAAGGAAAAGGGGACAGATGGAAGGATGGGTGGTTGGGAGGTGATGGTGATGATGTGATCCCATGCCTGAGAGTGATGCAGTGGGGAAGGAGAAGGGACAGATGGAAGGATGGGTGGTTGGGGAGGGTGATGGTGATGATGTGATCCCATCCCTGAGAGTGATGCAGTGGGGAAGGAGAAGGGACAGATGGGAAGGATGGGGGGTTGGGGAGGTGATGGTGATGATGTGATCCCATGCCTGAGAGTGATGCAGTGGGGAAGGAGAAGGGACAGATGGAAGGATGGGTGGTTGGGAGGTGATGGTGATGATGTGATCCCATGCCTGAAGTGATGCAGTGGGAAGGAGAAGGGACAGAGGGGAAGGATGGTGGTTGGGAGGGTGATGGTGATGATGTGATCCCATGCCTGAGAGGATGCAGTGGGAAGGAGAAGGACAGATGGGAAGGGAGCGGGAAGATGGAACGTTTCAGACACAAAGTGGAGGGAGAAGAAAGGTCGGGAAGACAGAGAGGAGGGTGGTGCGTGCATGCGTGCGTGCGTGCATGCGTGCGTGCGTGTGTGTGGTGTGTGTGTGTGTGTGTTGTGTGTGGGGTGTGTGTGTGTGGGGGTACAACATTAGTTAATCTACAGTAAATGGTTTCAGTCAGCCAGTCAGTGTGTGTGTGTGTGTGTGTGGGGTGTGTGTGTGTGGTGTGTGTGTGTGTGTGTGTTTTGGGGTGCGTGCGTGCGTGCGTGCGTCGTGTGTGTGTGTGTGTGTGTGTGTGTGTGTGGTGTGTGTGTGTGTTGTGTGTGTGTGTGTGCGTGCGTGGGGTGCGTGCGTGCGTGTGTGTGCGTGTGTGTGTGTGTGTGTGTGTTATAGATGTAATGTCCAAACCGAGCAAGAATTGACTGATTGAACCAAGATACTGCACATACCCCTCATCATTAAATCTGCGACGCCATTGCTTAGCGCTGATTTGCATCCTAAAGGTAAAGTGGCACTTTGAAAGATAATGATAATCAAAGACACTGAGCCTCAGTTCTCCTGTTGCCTCCAGGGATCCACCGTATGCAAAAGTGGGGGAAGTGAGGAAGCTGATAGGAAGGCAAGCTTTGTTTTTGTGATAAACTGCGTGCCAGCTCCGCAGGAATGGCAACCGACTCAACGTGCTACGCTGTCATATTTGAGGCGAGTGTGCATGCTAGCTGTTGTAGGCCAGGACAAAGACAGAGGGGCGGGGGGAGGGAAATCTCCAGGGAAAGAAAGCCTACACGTTGCCCTCATGTTTTGCAGCAGAATTTGTTGGGTAAGGTGTGAATGGGAATGGCCGGGGGGGGGGGGGGGGGGGGGGGGGGTGCTGAAGACGGCGAGAGGTGTGGATGCGGGAGGTGTGTGCTCCGGAGGGAGGTAAGAGTCGGACGGGGGTGGGTGTGTGGTGGTGGTGGTGGGAAAAAGGACACCTTCAGGAAGGTCTGTGCGTTAAAGAGAATAATTACGGCATGGTGG
>JAFLJL010000457.1:0-5000 GCA_018398815.1 Conus ventricosus | reverse complement strand
TATAACCAAAGAGCCTAAAATGATTTTAAAAGTGCTCGACCCCTTGGGGAGCAACATTTGTCAATGATGTTAAAAAGGAAGGTTAAAACTCAAGGTTAAAACTCGACAAATTTGTTTCTAGCGGCGTTGCGCTGTCATCAGGATGGTTTTTGTTTGCCCACCGCCGATGTTATATAGCGTGTGGGCTCACGTTTGCGGTTGTTTGCACGTGCGGGTTGGCTGCACGTGTTTTTTGGGGCTTTCAGGTTTTTGTTTTGGATGTGTTCACTAACAACGATTTCCATTTATGCCTGCAGTTGTTTACTATTTCTGTTTTGGTGTTTAAAGTTGCTAAGTGTGGTTTGCATAGTATTAACCATTTTTCAGTTAAACATAGGTTGCACCTTTTTGAAACATTGCTGTATGGTGATGCTCTTTTTATGATTTTCCAGGATATATTGTAGCTTGTTTTTGCGTCTTTAAGTTTCCAGATATATTTGCTCAGTTCTGTTTGGTTTTTATATTTTTCTTTATTGAATGACTGTTTGTGGTTTGCATATCTGGTTTTGAAGTGGTTTTCAGTGATCCCTATGTATGTTTCTTTTTCATTTTCTGATGTTACAGTAGCCTGGTAATACAATGTTGTTGTGGAGACATTTATTGTTTAGTGGGCACTGCTCCTTTCTCGTGCAATTGCAAGATTTCCTTTCTTCACCCTTCTTTGCTGTGTTGATTTTCATTTTGTTGGATGCGTCAATCAGGTTTTTGAGGTTGGGCATACATGAGTACGATAGTTTGACAGTGTTTTTTGTTAAATATTTTGGACAGTTTGTGCTCTTTGGAAATGAAGTTGCTAGGATTTTGAAGAATTCTTTCCCTATGTTTGTTTTGAGTTTCCCGTCGTATGGGGGGTTATACCATATGATTTTTCTTTTCCTATTTTTCTTGCTTTTATTTGTGTTGTTGTCCGGGTTGTATTGTAGTTTGTAATTGTATCCACTTGTTTGTAGTGCCTCCTGGTATTCCACTGCTGCATTGTTGAACACTCTCTCATTGCATGACAGGTTTGATAGTCTCTTGTTTATGCCATGGGGTATGGTCTTTAATACTCCACAACAACATTGTATACCAGGCTACTGTAAGAAAAAGAAACAACATAGGGATCACTGAAAACCACTTCAAAACCAGATATGCAAACCACAAACAGTCATTCAATAAAGAAAAATATAAAAACCAAACAGAACTGAGCAAATATATCTGGAAACTTAAAGACGCAAAAACAAGCTACAATATATCCTGGAAAATCATAAAAAGAGCATCACCATACAGCAATGTTTCAAAAAGGTGCAACCTATGTTTAACTGAAAAATGGTTAATACTATGCAAACCACACTTAGCAACTTTAAACACCAAAACAGAAATAGTAAACAACTGCAGGCATAAATGGAAATCGTTGTTAGTGAACACATCCAAAACAAAAACCTGAAAGCCCCAAAAAACACGTGCAGCCAACCCGCACGTGCAAACAACCGCAAACGTGAGCCCACACGCTATATAACATCGGCGGTGGGCAAACAAAAACCATCCTGATGACAGCGCAACGCCGCTAGAAACAAATTTGTCGAGTTTTAACCTTGAGTTTTAACCTTCCTTTTTAACATCATTGATATATATATATATATATAATATATAATAAAATATATATATATATATATATATATATATAAAACAAGTTAAAAGAGGAATCTTAAAACTATCTACAAATTTGTTTTCAAGCGTGTTGCGCTGTCATCAGGATCCTGATGACAGCGCAACACGCTTGAAACAAATTTGTAGATAGTTTTAAGATTCCTCTTTTAACTTGTTTTATCTAATGTTGCTCCCCAAAGGGTTGAGCACTTAAAAAATTGCTTAGGCATTTTAAATATACTGATCTATATATATATATATATATATATAAAATATATAATATATATATATAATATATATATATATATACCAGTTTAAAATAGTAAAATGGAAGAATTAAAACCAACAAATTTGTTTCGAGCCGGCGCTCTCGTCAGGGTGTACAATTTGGGCACGCCACCGGTTTTATATGGTGTGGCGTGTGGGCGCCTGAGCTCTGCGCGTGCGGCACGTGGCCCGCAGATTTTTTTTCTCTTTGGGGGCACGCTCAGGTGGGGGGAGGAGGGGGGGGGGGGGGGGCGGCGGGTGTGTGTGTGTGTGTCAGGAATGGTGCACTGACAAGGATTTCCATTTATGCCTGCAATTGTTTATTATTTCTACTCTAGAGTTCAGAGATGCTGATAAGACCACATATGACACATCTGCAAAAATGAAAAAGAACTTGTGCACCAGATGGATTTAGGTGACAGGATAGAAGCAACAGCAATAAAAGAAGCCTTTATAACCCTTAAAGACCACAAACCTAATTTCCTCAACAACCCTACTTGTAGACTGATAAACCCATCAAAATCTGAATTAGGCAAAATTAGTAAAAAGATCCTGGAAAAAGCAATAGAGGACATAAAAACAAACACGGGATACAATCTCTGGAAAAACAGTTACGAAGTTATCCAATGGTTTAAAGAACTGAACAAACAGAAAATACAGTGTTCATTACTTTTGACATAGTGGACTTCTACCCTTCCATTGATGAGGAATTACTCACTAAAGCACTAAGATTCGCCAACAAATATACAAATATAACAGATTCTGAGATGGAAATCATTCTCCACACTAAGAAAACTCTTCTCCATAGCAACATGAAACTTGGATAAAAAAAACAGCAGAAATTCCACATTCGATGTCACGATGGGATCTTATGATGGAGCTGAAACGTGTGAATTAGTTGGACTTTCATGTTGTCTCATATACAGAAAATACTTGGTAAACAGGTTGGCTTATACAGAGATGACGGTCTTGCCACGTTAAACAATAAACCAAAAACCATTGAAAACAAGAAAAAAGAACTTTGTAAAATATTTTCAAAGCCATAACCTAAAAATCACAGTAGAAGCCAACAAAAAAAAAGTAAATTATTTAGACAAAACATTAGACCTTAAGGATCATACGTACAAATCATATTAAAAAACCTAATGACACACCTGTCTATGTAGACATCAATGGTAACCATCCACCCTCCATCTTAAAAACCATACCTAATGGTATAAACAAAAGATTATCTAAACTGTCATGCAATGAGAAAGAATTTAACAGTGCAGCAGCTGAATACCAAGAGGCGCTGAAAAAAAGTGGCTACAACTACAAATTACAATATAACCCAGATAGCAACATGAACAGCAACAGGAAAAACAGGAAAGAAAAATTATATGGTATAACCCTCCATATGATGGAAGAACAAAAACTAACGTAGGAAAAGAATTCTCAGAATCCTTAAAACATCATTCCCAAAAGAACATGTACTATCTAAAATATTCAACAAAAAGACCGTCAAGCTATCATACTCGTGTATGCCCAACCTTAAAAAAAATAATTGATTCTTCCAATAAAACCAAAAACAACACAACCAAAGAGGGTGATGAAAGGATATCTTGTAATTGCACAAAAAAAGACCAGTGCCCTCTGAACAATAAATGTCTCTACAACAACATTGTGTACCAAGCTACGGTAACAACAGACAGTGATAAAGAAACATACATAGGGATCACGGCAAACCATTTTAAAACCAGATATGCTAACCATAAACAGTCCTTCAAAAATGAAAAATATAAAAACCAAACAGAACTAAGCAAATATAATTTGGAAGCTAAAGATAAGAAAATAGATTACAACATATCATGAAAATTATAAAAAGAGCAACACCATACAACAACATTCTAAAAAATGCAACTTGTGTACTACAGAAAAGTGGCTGATATTATGTAAACCCCATCTAGCATCTCTGAACTCTAGAGTAGAATAATAAACAATTGCAGGCATAAATGGAAATCCTTGTCAGTGCACCATTCCTGACACACACACACCCCCGCCGCCCCCCCCCCCCCCCCCCCCCCCCCCCCCATATAAAACCGGTGGCGTGCCCAAATTGTACACCCTGACGAGAGCGCCGGTGTCGTATATAATACTGTCGCCGTGGAATTGTATCGCAGCGATAGCATTTCACGTGAAATATTGTTGCAGCGACAATAATTGCTGGAAAAAAATGTCGCGCGACAACTTTCACGAAAAATGTCCCATAGAATATGTAGCTGTCCATAAAAATGCAGTATTTCCCGGGAAATACTGTCGCTGCGACACGATTTTATGAGCGACAGTATTATATACGACACCGGCTCGAAACAAATTTGTTGGTTTTTAATTCTTCCATTTTACTATTTTAAACTGGTATGTCGCTCCCTACATGGTCGAGCACTTTTAAAGTTCTGAGTGGCTTTTTAACTCTGATTTTATATAATATATATGTATATATAATATATATATAGAGAGAGAGAGAGAGAGAGAGAGAGAGAGAGAGAGAGAGAGAGCGAGAGAGAGAGAGAAGAGAGAGAATCTTTGCCGGGTCATTGATATGGTGACGGGGAGTTGTTGGCATGTACATGTTTCTACCCCGCTGCTGGGTTGTTCAGCGTGGTGTGTGTGTGTGTGTGTGTGTTGTGTGTGGTGTGTGCGTGTGCGTTGTGTGTGTGCGTGCGTGTGTGTGTGTGTGTGTGTGGTGTTGTGTGCGTGCGCGTGTGTGTGTTCATTTTGCCCACTAGATTAACCACCTGGTGTTTTGTCACACAATAAACAACCAGGAATCACAGATTGCCCATTCAAGGTGGCCTTTCAACTCGCATTAACTGACAAGATGAAAGAGCAGTGTACATGCTTGAACTTGTAATAAACCGTGATACTAATCGTAAAAAAGGAACCCAGATAAACAAGCAGTCATCGATCCTTCAGCCACGGACACGCAGGTTCCACGAGCTTCCTACAGACAGCATTCTGCCCCTTCTTTCACTCTAAGTGTGACCTGCCCTTCCTGGACCTCCCCAAAACCGCCCCAACCGAAAAGA
>JAFLJL010000456.1:0-29809 GCA_018398815.1 Conus ventricosus | reverse complement strand
CAAATATAAAAAAAATCAAATGCAGGTAATCTATGGAATGAGGCAGACAAAGAAATTGAAACATTGTTTTCCATGGGAGTCACAGAAAAATCTTGTCATGAATCAGGCGAAATTGTGTCACCAATTTTTCTTGTTCCAAAAGCAGACGGTACATTCAGGTTGATTTTGAATTTGAAAAGATTTAATGATTGTGTCACCTATGAACATTTTAAGATGGAGAATCTACAATCTGCTACTATCATGATGCATAGAGATTGCTATATGGCATCAGTTGACCTTAGACATACATATTACTCGGTACCAGTTGCATCAGCTTTCAAAAAATACATGAAATTTGAATGGAAGGGAAAGCTGTCTTCCTACACCTGCCTACCAATGGACTTTCATGTTGTCCAAGTTTTTTCACAAAATTGTTAAAACCTGTTTTTGCCCATCTTAGATCCCAGGCTTTTTATCAACATCATTTATTGATGATAGCTATTTACAGGGAGCTAGTAAAGAAGAATGCCAGGAAAACATTGAACAGACATAAAATGTGTTCACATCTTTAGGATGTACTGTTCATTTTGATAAATCTGTTCTAGTACCTTCACAAAAATTAAAATTCTTGGGGTTTTATTTGGATTCGAAGGACATGGTCACTTTGCCAGAAGAAAGAATAGTAAAGATAAAATCAGCTTGTCAGGGTTTTAAGAAGAAAAGTCAGATTCACAATTAAGGAACTAGCCAAGTCATAGGTCAGCTCGTAGCAGCTTTTCCTGCAGAAACAATGGGGGCCATTGTATTACAGATGTTTGGAGTATGAAAAAAGATGTGGCACTTAAGCAAAACAATGGATGTTTTGAGGCTGTCATGTCACTTTCAGAGAAGGCCAAAAGGAATTGGGTTGGTGGATGACAATGTGCAAGCAGCAACCTTTGAACTAAATAGGAAAGAGTCCACTGTGGAAAACAGATGCCTCAACCTCACGTGGTTGGGGAGTAGTTGTGTGGTTCACATAGAACAGGTGGAAGATGGACTGAGGCAGAAAAGCAATTTCACATAAATGTGTTAGAATTGCTAGCTGTAGAATATGCCTTAAAGAGTTTTTAAGGACAAAGTCCGTGACCAACATGTAAAAGTATTAACTGACAATTCATGTGCAGTCATTTGAAGAACATGGGGGGGGGATCCCGGTCCAAGAATGCAATATAGTGGCCAACAGAATCTGGATCTGGTTTAAGGATAGAGGCATTTGGCTGACGGTGGCACACATTCCTGGAAAATAGAATGTAGAGGCAGATGCTTTGTCAAGGAAATTTAATGACCACACAGAATGGCGATTGAATCTGTCATATTCCATCAAATAACAAGGCTTGAGGCACACCTGACATTGATGTGTTTGCATCTCGTTTGAATTACCAAAATCAAACATTTGTATCCTGGCATCCAGATCCAGAGGCTCTAGCAATTGAGGCTTTTATGTTCTGTTGGAACAAATGGAAAATATATGGTTTTCCCCCTTTCAGTGTTATCCAAAGGTTTTGAAGAAAATGGAAATGGAACAAGTGGACAGGATTCTCATCATACGCACTGGCCGGCTGCATGCTGGTATCCACAGATGCTGCGCCTTCTAGCAGACAACCCGGGTACTCCTGTCAAAAGGGAAAAAAGTGTTGCAACTAGCTCACAGCAATACTCCACATGCTCTACACAAGAATCTCCAGCTTTTGGCAGTTAAATTATCTGGCAGTCCTCCAGGCACAAGGCTTTCATGGAGAGACATGGACGACAGCAGTATGAATCGTACCTCCGCAGGTGGAAAATTTTCTGTGCTCACAACAGGAAGATCCATTTCATCCTCTGTCCATGTTGTGTTAAAATTTCTAACGGAGTTGTATAGATCAGGTTTAGGGTATTAGTGCCATAAATACTGCTAGAAGTGCAATTGCATCATTTGTACAAACTACAGGACCTTTGTGGTTAGGTTTATGAAAGGTATTTTTGACAGGAGAACACCGATGCCAAAATACAAAGAAACATGGATGTAGAGGTCTTGTTAAACTATTTTAGGCAGCAAAACCCAAACACAGAATTGACTCTAAAAAGATCTTAAATTAAAATTGTGTGTTTTGTGTTGTTAGCATCTGCTCAGAGAATCCAGACTGTACATTTGATCAAAATTCCGTGGATCAAATTCATAAAAGAAACTTGCATAATTCAGATAATAGAGAAGATAAAGCAAACAAGACCAGGACAACACGGCATTCTAACAATTCTAACAAGAATTTCTCCATTCCAGAAAAATACAAACAGTTGTGTGTAATTGCATGTTTAAAGGAATATTTACAAAGAACAGAAATTTGGGAACATTGTGACAAATGCTCTTGTGTCATGCAAAGCCGCATGGACCTGCATCGAAAGATACGGTAGCCAGGTTTTGCTGAATGCAGGGATTACAGACTTTGAACCTCATAGTTTCAGAAGTGCATCAATATCTGCTATGTTAAATCAGGGTTTGACATTGGAAAGTATTCTGAAGAAAGCAGGTTGGTCGAAAGCAACAACTTTTCAGAAATTTACCACAAAGCTATCAGGACAGAAATGAAGGACACACTTCTGGGGACAGGACAGAAACGGATGGAGGCCTATAGAACCAAAAAGACATTTAAGACAATTCCGTCTGGTGCAGAGAGCAAATTCTTCAGTGAAAGACGCTTACCTTCTTTATGGAGAGCAAACTCCATGGTGAAAGACAGCGACTTACCTTTGTGTGGAGAGAAATGGAGCGTCAAGAGTTTAATTTCATTCTAGTCAGTTATTTGTGTAGTGCAAATAGTAGAAGTGTGTGTGAGTGTCAAGTGAATAATAGATCATCAGTGTGTGGTTATAAATGTACCCTAATTAGCCATGTAGTGGATTGGACTAAGACACTTGGAACATTATTCTGGTGCTAAAGGAGAAAATCCTTTTCTTTGGAATTATGAAATGGTGAAGAAATATTAAATATAAAATCACGCAAGGCGAAATATTGAATATAGTATTCCCTCATTTTCTGAAGCATGAATGATTGAATGATGACTGGAGGTGCATTTAAAAAACAACCAACTTTGAAGTCTCACATGTCACGTAGTTTCGGTAAATTACGAGAAATGGAATTAGAAACTTAAACGAGCACTTACCTCAGGGAAGTCGAGTTTGAGTGAGATTCAATGATGTAGTTTACCGGAACGGAAGGATATGTGCCCGCCCTCCCGAAATTATACCCACCCAATAAAATAATGAACGAAAATCTTAAGTTCATGAATAGGTTCACTGGTTGTTTTTTTTCAGTATGAAGACTCGTTTGTCCACGTTCTCTGGGCGGTTCGCTAACATTTATTTAAGATTAGTAAATCAGATCTAATTTGATCTGATCTTAAAGTATGGCGAATCTGGGCATGCGCATCTCACATATCCCTCCGTTCCGTTAAACTACATCATGGAAGATTAGGAATAGAGTTTTAGAACTTACCGCCAATGACATTGACAAACAAAGCACAAGACAAGACACGATGCATTTCAACCACTTGGGTCTTCATCAGGCGAAAAAATAAATCACATTTACATGTGGGACAGTACAAACTACGAAAAACGAAAAAAGAATGAAAAATGACTCATCCGTTATTGTCCATGAAGGCGGAAATGACATGAGGCCAGGGGGATTATGGGAGAGGAACAGAGGGGGGGGGGGGGGGGGGGGGGGGGGTTGCGTCAGGGGAGGTGTGTGTGTGTGATATGATAGGGTTGTGTGTCTAGTTTATTGGGATGGTGTGATATCTTTGTGATGGTTGTGGTAAGGGTGGATAGATAATAATGAAAAAAATGGAAAAAAAAAAGGTGTGTGTGTGGTTGTGGGGGGGGGGGGGGGGGGGGGGGTTTTAAGGGGAAAGGGATAAAAACAAAAATTAAAGATTAGATAGATGGGGGGTTGCTGTAACACGGGAAATAAATTGAGTGAAGGGGAGGGGGTTTGGGGGTGTATGTAAGTGTGTGTGTTTTTGTGTGTTGAATTTTGTGGGTTTGGGGGGGATATTCCCAAACTAAAGGGGGAAGGGGGTGGGATGTGTTTTGGGTTATTTTTGGGATTTTGATCCCTTGGGGGTGTAGTTTTGCCCAGTTTGGAATTTGAGATGGGTTTCCCTTGATTTGTGCGTTAAAAGGGCTGCACTCTGTGACTCCCAAAACCCAAAAACTTTGACAGGGGTCGATGTTGGGGTTGGGTGTGGTTAAAGTGTAGGGCGAGGGTTTTGGTTTCGGGGGTTTTGGCGGATATCAGCCAGGTGTTCACCCGATGGTTTTTTCAAGGTGCGTTTTTTTTCCCCCTATGTAGATCTTGCCACACAGCTGGCAGTATGGGCATATATAATGTTGCGGGCTCTGACTTTGAAATGTGCTTTGATGTAAAGGGAAATTTTGGGGGCCCCTGGATGGGTCGGGTTTTGGGTGGGGGGGGTAGATTTTGCAGTTGGGTTTGGAGCGGGGGGAGTACCGGGTGGTGTTTTTGGTTCTGTTCAAACGGGATGCACGAAAAAACCCCAAGGAAAGGGTTTTTGGGTACGTTTAAATGTGATCAGGGGTTTTGGTAGGAAGGGGGGGTTTTGGGGGTTTATGTACAATTCCCAAAAGGGATTTGAGGACCCTCCGAGGGGGAGGGTGTGCGGGTGGGGGAGGAAGGCTGTGGGTCTGTCTGCGGGTTTGGGGATGCTGGGTGTCCAGGCAAAAGTTTATACAGCATGGTGCGGCGGAGTGCTGCTTTAAAGAGGGAAACGGGGTAGCCGTTTTTTGGTGAAGAATTGGGACTTTTTGGTTTGCTTGTATATGAAGTTTTCCTCGCGGGAGCAGAGCCCTGCGGAGGGAGAAATTGTGAGTTTTGGGATGCTGTTTTTATGTGTGGGTTGTGGGGAAAGGGAGTAGTCTGGGTATGCTGTGCTCGGGGGGTTTTGTAAAAAGGGAGGTTTTGAGTAGTCCTTCTTCTAGGGAGATGGTGATGTTTTGGAAGTTGACCGCTGCAAAATTGGTTTAGGAAAGTCGGATGTGGATAAGGGTCTGGGCAAAGTTGGGGAATTGAGGGGACCTTGTAGGGGCATAGATGTGGTTTCCCAGCCATCATCGATTTTCCCTTTTTGGGTACAGTTCAGGTTGGGGCCTGTTATGTTTTGAGTAGGGGGGTGTCCAATTTCCCCATGAAGGGGCAAACCCATAAGGCTGGTCCCTTTTTGGTACCCCTTGCAACCCCCACTAATTTGGGGGAAAAATGTTCCCGGTTGATTATTTTGAAATGTTTTCGGGGTGGGGACAAATTTCAAGTTGACCAGAGTGGGGGTGGGAGGGGTTGGGGGTTTGGGGGGGCCCGTTTGGGGTCAAGGAAAAATGGGGGGGGCCCCTTTCCTCAGGGGGGGGGGGATGGAAGTGAAAAGGGAACCGTTAAATTTTAAGAGGAGGCGGGGTTTAAAAAGGGGGTCTGTGTTGTGCGATTTAAATTCATTTTTAGTGTGTTTTTTGGTGTCTTTGGGGTTTATGGGGGGAAAGGGTTTTGGGTACGGGGGTTGAAGGGGGGAAGTCTAGGTTTTGGGGAAATGTGTTCAGGGGGGCCAGCCAGGTTTTGAAAAAATTTGGGGTCTGCCGGGGTGTTTCATTTTGTGTTTTTTGGGGGGTAGGAAGAAGGGGGGCTTTTTTGGGGGCTGCCCTAAATTAAAGGATTTTGGCTGAAAGGGGTTTAGATTTTTGATCGATTTCTTTTTTGATTGATTTTTAGCAACAATCACCAGAACCACATTAAACGGGGAAAAGGGTTTTTTTTAAAACTTGTTGGATGGCAGCACTTGAAAACACCCCCGGCCCCCCCCCAAACCCCCAAAAACTCTGACACCTTCACTCAACTTTTTCAAACCCCAATGCCCGCCAACCACCCTCAAAAAAATCCGGGTGAGTTAAACCCTCTACATAAAAACTTTGAAAAAATAGACATCACCGGGAAACAAACCCAAAAACCTGTCGAACTGAAATTTTTTCAAAAAAACCCAAAAAAAACCCCTAAAATAAACTACGAGAACGACAGGACTTTGCATCAAACCGAACAAGGGTGGTGCATTTGGTAGTTTGGGACAAACAATTTATACATAGCAGAAACACGAAAAAAAACTGTCCAACACAAATTTCAAAACCCCACCAAACATCCCCCCCTCCCTCAACACCAGAAAACATTGCTAACTTTAAAATAAATCCGACTTTAACAATCTCCCCCCACAGCCAAAAACCCCTCTTTTTGACAGACACCCCAAAAAAAAAAACCCCCTTTTACCTACCCCCCCAAAATACACAAAAAGAACCCCACCTGGCAGAAACCCCGTTTTTCACCTCGCTGCCCCCCTGAACACATTTCGCAAAACCTAGACTTTCCTTTCCCTTTAAAACCCCTATAAAAAAGCCTCCCCACATACCTCAAAGACAACCCCCCCACACTCAACATGATTTAAATCCGGGACAAAACAGACCCCCCCTTTTTAACCCGCTCCCTTCACACTTGCATGGTGCCCTCAAAACTTCCCTTCCCCCCCCCTGGGTGGATAAGGGGCCCCCACATTTTTCCTTACAAACGGCCCCCCCAAACCCAAAAAAATCCCCCCCCACCACCACTCGGGGCAGGGCTCGCTGAATTAGTCCTCCCCTGAAAACCTTTCAATTTAACAAGCACACAATTTTTCCCCAAATTAGTGGGGTTTTCCATGGGGACCCAAAAAGGGAACACCAAAGGGGTTTCCTCTTCATGGGGCCCAAGGAAAACCCCCCCAAAACCCAAAACCTTTCAAGGGCCCCCCACCGAACTGTACAAAAGGGTTTTTCGATGAAAGGGGCCCGGGGGCCACAAACTAAAGCCAAAAAAAAGACCTCCTCAACTTCCTCAACTTTGCCCAACCTTCCATCCATCTTTCCGACTTACCTTTTCACCATTTTGCAGTCCGGGCAAATTCCCAACACACCTCTCCCCAAAAAAGAAAAGGGTTACTCAAAAAACCCCCATTTTTTCAAACCCCCCGACGCACTTTCATACCTGACTACCATCCCCCACAACCCACACACTAAAAACAGATCCCATAAAACCCCCAATTTTTTTTCCTCTTCGCAGACTCTGCTCCCCGCGAGGGAAAACTTCAAATAAACAAGCACCAAAATTTTCCCAATTTTTTCACCCCCCCGGGGGAACCCCCCGTTCCTCCTCCAAAGCAGCACTCCGCCGCACCAAAGCTGTATCCAAACATCTGCTCTGGACACCCAACATCCAACCAAGACAGACGACCCACACCTACCTCCTCTCCCCCCCGCACACCCCCCCCATCGTAGGACCCCCAAATCCAATTTGGGACATTGTACTACCACAAAACCCCCCTTTCCCTACCCAAACCCCGAACACATTTAAAAGTGACAAAAACCTCAAAGACCTCCCGTGCGATCCCTTTGGAAAAAAACCACAAACTACACCCCCAGGGACTACCCCGCTCCAAACCCCAAAAGCAAAATCGCCCCCTTTACCAAACCAGACACCATCTTAAGGGCCCCCCAAAACTCCTTCAAAGTCAAACGCACATTCTCAGTCAGAGCCCCCCAAAATTTTATATGCCATCCAAATGCCACTGTTTTTGGGAAAAATCCCACATAGGGGAAACGTTTACCACACTTTAAACACGCACGCTGAACACCTGGGTATATTTCCCCCACCAACCCCAAACCCGCCCTACACTTCAAACCCCAAACCCCCACAACATCGACCAAGTCAAAGTTTTGGCACTCTGGCAACAGAGTGACACTTTTAAGCACAAAAACAAGAATTTCCCCTCTCATTTCCAAAAATGGGCACACTAAACCCCCAAACCCTCAATATCCAACAATAACCAAACACACATACCCACCCTTCCACATCAGTTTCAAAATCCCCAAAAAACACACACAATCCCCACACACAAAAAAAACCCCCCTTACATACACCACCCCACTCCCCTTACCAATTCAACAAATAGTTTTCAGCAACCCTCCCTCTATCTAATCTTAAATTTTTTTTTGATCCTTCCCCCTTTAAAACCCCCCCCCCCCCCCCCACACAACACAAACCTTTTTTTTCCCCTTTTTTTTTTTTTTTTTTCCATTTTTTTCATTTTATCTACCCCCATTACCACAAACCCTTTACAAAGAAATCCCCCCATCCCCAAAAAACAGACCAAACCCTATATACAACACACACACCTCCCCCCGACCCCAACCCCCCCCCCCCCCCCCGTTTCCTCTCCCTTAAACCCCCCCGGCCTCATGTCATTTCCGCCTTCATGGACAATAACGGTTAGTATTTTTTTTCTTTTTTCGTTTTTTTGTAGTTTGTATGTCCCCCAAGTTAAATGTGATTTATTTTTTCGCCTGAAGAAAAACCCAAATGGTTGAAAAAGGGATGGGGGGGGGGGGGTTTTTCTATTGTGCTTTTTTTTGTCAAAGTCATTGGCGGTTTAAATTCTAAAAATCTATTCCCAAACTTGCTTCGTTTGCCGCCTTCATCCTCCTTTTGAAATTTTTCAAACAAAGGAAACTAACTTCACTTCCCAAGGTAAGTGCTCGTTTTTTAAAATTTTTTAAAATTTTGACTTGTGAAATGATCAAAAACCCTTTTTTTTCCCCCCATTGGAAGGCTATAGCGTCTTTCCTCGCTAACGCGAAGGTTTTGATTTTGAAGAAAAATGACTCTCGGCGTTTTTGAGCTTTTTAATAGTAATTTTGAAAGAAATAAAATGTCTCTTTTTGTAGAAACCTCGTCGATATTTGGGCCCATAGATAAAATGCCTGTTTTCGGTAAAAAATAAAAAAAAAATTTTAATGTGAGTGTGATTAAAAGACTATGGTAAATAGGGTAGAAAAGTTCCCAAAAATTTTTCTCAGTTCCCAAGGTTTATTTTTGTTTCCCGGGTGATTTGGGAACCCGGTTGTTCCAACCCGGGGGCCGGGGCCTTTTTGGTTTTTCCCCCTTCCCACCGTGCCGGGGGTGGGGAAGGCTGGTGCATGCCAGTATTGACCCGACAAGCCAGCGAAACCAGGCCTCTTCTGCAAGAAAAATCGTTCCCCTTCGGGTTCGAGACCCAAAATCCGTTCGCCACTGCCCCCGCGTGGTTTTCCCGCCCCAGAAGAACCCCCCGCCTTTGTTGACAACGGGCCGGGAGCGTCAGTGTCGTTGCTGCGCGCGTGAGAACCCCCTTTGTGTCCCCCCATCTTGGAAATTTTGAGGGCCCTTGTTTCTGTGGGAGTAAAAGAGCCCAGTCGGAAGGGAGGGGGGTGTTTAAAAATTGGAAGGGGTGTACTTTAGTGTGATCGGGCTGGATCAGTTTTTTTTTATTTTATTTTATTTTTTTTTGGGGGGGGGGGTAGGAAGTGGTTACTTCCTTGTGGACAGAGTCGTCACTGCATCGTTCCGTCGTCACTTGCAAGTCGCTACCCTACCGACAGTCGTAGTGTCGTCGCGTCGACTTGTTCTTTACCTGCGTCTACCCTACTTGCAGACTGTGCCCCTTATGCCAGACTAGTGACTCATGCAGAGGTGCTCCTTCATTCTTCACTCTTTTGTGATAAGAATTAGTTTCAGTCGCGGACTGTGAAACCAGGCCAGACAGTGCCTGTGACACTGTTGGTGTGTGCGCCACATATGCATAATTATATTAATATTTTGTACACCATAGTTTGGATGTGCTCCATGTGTGTTATTCATGTTTATTGATGATGATGTTTTGTATGTGTTGGATGGCCCAGGCGGCATAGAAAAAAATAAGAAAAGAACTTCGGTTGTGTTGCCTGGCTGTCTATGTGCGGTTGAGTGGGTGTTTGTGGTAGGAAGCGCGAACACGCATCCATATTTCTGGGAGAGTCAGACACACAGCACCAAGCACCCCATCCGTAAAACCACACACACAAAACACACACACACACACACACACATATATATTTTATTTATATATATGTGTTATATATATATATATATATAAAATATATATATATATATATATATATTATATATACAATTATTAAACAAAAACTTGCTCTTACGTCTTAGATTGAAAACTAGGGGGAACGTATGTGCTTGAGAGGGGTAAAAGGGGGAATAATAAATGTTTCTCAAAAGACCCCTCAGCAAGCTACAAAACAAAACCCACACAACCCAAAACACACACACACCAACCACAACCAACCACACGCCACACACAAAACACATGCAGAAAAAATCTTGAACATGAAAAAAAAAAAAGAAAAAAGGTTAAGTAATGAAAATGGGTAAATGATTTTAGATTCTTGTTGGTATTTTATTGTTGTTGTTTTTGGGTTTTTTTTCCGCAAAGATAGGTAAAGGTTTTTGTTTTGAAAGTTGTACAAGAATTTGGTTGTGAATTTGGAGGAGTGAGAGAGTGAAGACAGAAAGTGGTGAGGGGAGACAGACAGAAGAAAACAGACAGGGCAGACAGACAGAGAGGATTTTATTCTTTTGAAAAGAGTATAATGGTTAGTATCCGCCTCTTTGTGGGAGATTGGGTTAAATTTCCAGCGGAGAAGGGTTTTTTTCTCTTTTTTCCCCCGTTTTTTTTAATTTAAAGGACAGAGGTTTGAGTTTTTGTTTTTGTTTTATTCTCTCTCTTTTCTAATTACGTTTCCCTTTTTCCCAAGCGCAGTGTATAATTTTATAATTCTTACAAGTTTGAAGTGTTTTTTTCTGCCTGACTGGCTCCTACCCCAAAGTGCTTTGCATGGGCTCAGTTGGGAAGACGGGCCTACCCATCAATTTCATCCCCTTTGTGTTTAAATTTCCCGGCCAAAAAATGCAGGTCTGTTCTTTGGGCCCGGTTGATGCCCGGGTCTATTATGAAAGTAAGCGTAGGTACAGCCCGTGGAGCCTCGGCGGAAAGGAAATCGTAGCATCATCTTTCTGTCATCCCCATCGTCAGCTTAAGAAAAAAGTTAAATTCGCGACAGGAGCGTTGCTCTGCCCCCAAAAAAGGGCGACGGTCCAACACAAGGCTTCGGCTCAAACACCAGCAGGAAGTGGGTTTTGACCCACAAAAAATAACGGCCTGGTACAGCGAAGCGCAGCTTGGTCGGGGCCCAAAAAGGTCGTGGTTCAAAAACCTCAAGGCGGAACTTGGTCGGGGCGGAAGGCCTTTCACAACCCGCCGTGGGTCACTGCGACTCCCCGTTTGTCTTCCCCCAACCCGCAGGGTGGGACAAGGGTTTTTTGGCACGCCCCCCGACCCTTGCAATGGCAGCCGTTCCCCTTACCCGGGCAAAAAAACTTTATGGGGGCTGTAACTACCATGGTTGTCTAAAATATCGATGGTATTTTCTCATGGTTATTAATATTTCATAACCAACGGTTACTTTACATTTCACCAGAACTTGGGGAAAAATACCCATAGCGAAATCTACAAAGTTCAATACATTATCACAATAGAACATTCTCTTTTTCGGAATCATGATCATGGAGGGGAAAGGAAATCCACATAGACCTTTTCGAAATCATGTTTTACACATTGGGGGAAAGGATTTCCATATAGACCTTTTCGAAATCATGTTTTACACATTGGGGGGAAAGGATTTCCACATAGACCTTTTTACGATAAACCAAGAATCATTGCATATAAGAAATGATTTCCTTTCGTCTCTTTCATCAGGATAAGAGTGTTTTTATCATTTTACTTAATCACTACATCACAGAGAATGATTTCCGTTCATAAAATTATTCATTTGTAACAGTAACACATATCAAGGAATGATTTCCGCACACTCTTGTTTATATTCATTATTCATATCAAAGGATGGTTTAAATACATATCGAAATGATTTCCTGTTTATCAACAGATGAATACATATTAAAAGGGTTTCCCTTTAGCTCCTCCACATCACAATTCAGAATAAATCTTCCAACCATTAATACATGATAGTTTCCATTGCTCAACTTCCGGAGCTTACTATCATTTGTATCATTATTATACATTAGCAAAATAAAAAAAAACCTGTTTTGCATCATAACGCCATGAACTAGCTAAGCCACCTCCTTTTCCGATCACTCATCAACAATATATGTTTGTTTTTGTTGTTGTTTGTTTTTGGCTGTTCCAACCTCTGCGCCACTCAGAGGCAGTGCACCCACGCCGCTCATTCCGACACCCCGTCCACAGCCACAGCCCGGTCGGCCCGCCGCAGCCCGGCACCGGCAATCCACAGGAAGCAGTCAATGTCAAGTCGTCAAGAGGCAACCACCGGAGGAGACACTGCACTGCTGACGAGTCACTTCAGTGGTGTTCAGTGGCGCCTGTTCTGATCTAACATACGCAGTACACCACCTACTAAGCCTGATCTAACATACGCAGGACACCACCTACTAAGCCCCCTACTGACGACAATAATTGCTTAGTCGCGGAGCCGGCGTGTGTGAGCTCTCCCTCCGGAGGGCGCCACCACGTCCGTCCAACGACAGCCCCCATGGACTCGCCGATACCGGTGACCCCGACGGAACCAAACCAAGGCCACAGACGTGGAGAGGACATCGAAATTGAGGTCACCAAGAGAATGTAAATATCTTCGTTCAAGTCACCCATCTTATTTTGCACGAAAACCCCCTTTTCACATACAAATCACGTCCTTCTCATGTCATTTTTTACCAAAATTACACACCTGTTTTACAACCAAAATTAACACGCAAAAACCTATATAAATCGACGTAATCAGTACATTAAAATGGGGGCTTACGTGCAAGATAAGATTTGGTGATCGTGAACAAAGTATTTACATTCTCTCCAGGGATATAAAAAATCTAATGGTTTACAGTACGCTCTCTACTTCCAGGCTATTAACGTCCGCGGGACTGAGCCCTTACTACTTTTCTAATAGCTCTTCTACCTCAAGCACTATTAATAAATCAGAACAATCAACTAGACTTCCATCTTGATTAGTTATTTTTACATCCAATGAATTTATAGCCCCCTCAATTAATTCTTTAAATTGGTTGTTTCCGTCAAACCTATATAACTGATAATTGCAAAACCTGCCTTAATTGATGGCAGCACTCTTAGAACTGTAGATGGATAGCCATTAAACAAATTAGCATTTGTTTTTAACTGTTGTAAATGGACATACAAAATTGGGTTTACGAGAATATCAGAAGGTTTATTACTTCAAATTGATAAACATCTTCTTTTGTACTAATTTATGAGATCTGTCACTATTGCGGAAGCCCAAGATTTTAGCCAGGCCTTTAGGGAAAGTGCACTCTCTTCTTTCTTCTTGTGGGAAATGTATAGTAATTCTGAGGTTTGCTTCGTTAATTTTTAACAATATGCCAAATTCGTTAAGTACTTCTTTTAAAGAACAAAAGTTGTAATATCCTTCTGGTATTTGTATTGACTTATTTGACTGCCTTGTTCGCCATCAACATTAATCCAGTTATTTTGAGCTCCTCAGATATGTGAACCCACATAACTTTAAAGCCAATTTCTTTAAGAGCAATCCTACAACTCCCACGCCAATTGGCAATTGGGTTCGTTAAGAACACACGCTCGTTTTGCTTGGTTATATTGATGTACATCTTTTTTTATAACTATTTAAAAAAATAATTTAAAATGGAACATTTAAATTATAACGAAAGGGCTACTTACGATGTAGGAGCGTTTTATAACCTCAAATCTTTAGACTTCAGCAATTTAAAACCATTGCAGTAGATGGATCATACGGCTCGGGTTAGACTTGTAAACCCACTAACTAAATATTTAAATCCGCCAATAAAGAGCGACAGAGTGCCATCGCATGGTCATCCCGTCCTATGGCTTTTTTCCAGAATCAGTTAAATTTTGCATTTACTGCGCAACTACTGGCTGCGGTTGTTTCATATGCAAACCATTTAAACCATCCCAATCTTTTAGTAAGTTCAGTATATAACTTTCATGTTTATTACCAGTACAGACGAATACTAACTGAACGCGTTTAATCCATTTAAAAGCCCAATGGACACTAATGCATATGAAAGAATTTGCAACGAATTTAACATTAATCCTTCAACTGATTTTAAACAAAAGTTAGACCGCAATCATGGGATGGGCACATTGTATTTGTGGGGCGAAGTAGAGAATATAATTATGACTACTGGCCTGGCCACACTTCTTTTCAACCAGACAAACAAGTTCGATTGATGTCAATAGAACAAAAACGCCCTAATGCTTGGACAACATTTATCTTAGATGAAAGTGAAGGCCTAACAATGCCAGGGTGCAAAGGCTTAATGACTCCATACGAACATACGTTTGGTGTCTATTAGGAGCACAAGAACAGACCAAGTCTAGCATAGTAGATCAATCTACAGGTTTTGATGCCAATTTAGAAGATGCTATCAACTCTGCTGTTGATTTGCCTGCCAGCAAACAAGGTATCAAGACGTTCTTGCACATGCTAGGTCAAAGGTTGACTTTGTTGTAGGTCATGGATTATACATGCTACCCTCTGACCTTAGACTGCAGATTGGCATGATACAGAATTATAACAATGAAATCCTCATAGCTGGAGACGGCCAAAACTTAGGGCACAATCAAGGTTTAAACACAAGGCCCGCTCCATCCATTTTAAAAAAAGTACCTAGCCATGAAGAAAGAGATCCGGTTATAAGCGACCCACAGCCAGAAAGCAGCCCAGAAAGCACTCCACTTGTTAATGTACCTCACACTGACAGCCATACTAGCGAAAAGACAGCCCTTGTTGTATTTTAACTTTTACTGGATTAGCTATACTTTATTTCACTAAAAATTAATCCAGCAGCTAGCACTCCTAACGTCCATAGATGGTCAGCCATATAACAGCAACTTTGCCTATAGTAGACAAAACCCAACTAACAACACTGCCATTATGCCAGGCAGAGCATCAAGCGCTTTAGCAGCTAACTTCTTTAATAAGTTTGCTAGATGATGTAATTGTTTTCTAATCCAACTTTTACCAGGCTGGGGTGTTGGAGTGCTACTGACCCTGTTGGCGCACCACCTGTTAAAGCATAAACGAGTGTAGAGATAGCAAACCCAACAGCTGTTAATATACTAACTATTGTAATCCCCTGTTCCCTGAACAGAGTCCTTATTCTTTCAGCTAGCGTAGTGTTTTCATAAAGCATTCTGTTTATAGTTTCTCTTATTCTGCTTGTTTGTGATGCTAGCTGCGCTCTGTTAGTAGACAACACTCCTAACCTGGCCGCCCTTTGTAGCATTAAATCTTGTATTTTCTGCTGTATTCTAGCCTTTTCTTCTGACCCTAAATTGCTATCGTCTGCATCAGCCAGTTTATTATTTTTCTTCTTCTATCTCTCTATCTAGCTCACCAAGTTTTGCTAAATTGTTTGTTAGTTCACCCCTTATTGTCCGTTAGAGCAGCATTAAGCCCCAGGATTTCACGCATGGGCAATGGAGAATCGTCAATTGTTTTTAATTGTGTCTCCTCATTAAAACTTGTTTCAATTTCTGCTATTAGTTCTTGTGCTCTTTTAATTGATTCATCTGCTACTTGAGTTAAATCTTGAAGAGGAATGTTTTGTATTTTAGATTGTGTTGGCAACTCTTGCCCAAAGTTTTGTAAAAAACTAACGGCTTCGGCTCTAAGCTCTAAAGGTTTAATTGTTCTGCCTTAGCAATAGGGAGTTTTCGCCTAATTGTGCTTAGTTTTAAAAACTTGTTTGGGTTTTGCGTTGAAGTAGCTTTTACACGGCCCCCTGCACCAGTTCTTATATACAAATGCCCATCACCTTCCTCAAAAATCGTTAGGATCAAGCACGCCTGGTAGCTCTCGTCCTATGCTTTTATAGAATGATTGAATTTCGCTGTCGCAATAGTTCTTGACGGCTTTAGGGAGTGAAGAACCTACTCCTTCTAGTTCTTGACGAGCTTTAAGGAGTGAAGAACCTTCTCCTTTAGGCCTTTTACTCAATGGGCCTGCTGCTTCTTCAAGCTCTTCTTGCAATGAGGGGACTAGTTCTTCATCTTCTTCTTCTCCACCAACAGGATCAATCGGGTCAAAATCTTCATCCATATTTTTTATTTATATTCTTTTTTGTTTTATAAAAAATGAACTCATATGGTTGTGACCTCGATCCATACAGAAAAGAGAAGGAACCTCATGGCGTAAAAGGTATAAGGCAGGCTGTAATTAGTGTAAATACTCCATCAACAGTTCAGCCTGAACAAACTTTAATAATCAAGTTTCCTGATCTTGGCGCTGGGATGTTATAATGCCAGGCACTGCTAAACTATCATTCAAAATAGATATTAAATCGACAGACCCTAATGCTACTGTTGTTGCTAATTTGGGCAGGGCTATTGTTAAACATATGGTAATCAAACTGGAGGGTAGAGAAGACTTTGTACTAAGCGAGGCAGACATTTTTTGCCCTCTATTCTGATCTATGGCTGCCTAAAAAGAAAGAAAAGAGAAAGTTTATCAGGGAATACAAAGCCCAAACGGCCTCAAGCACAGGCTTAAAGCAGAGGACGCAAGGGATGATGTTAAAGATGAGGCAGTAGCAGAAGCATTTGGCAACAGATTTTGCATTCCTCTAGATTTTGAGCTGTTAAAGACGCATATGCCATAATTACCAAGGTGCACTAAAAGAAAAACTTACTTATGAACTGACATTTAATCCTAGCGATTCTGTTGTTCTGTCTGAAGACCTGAAGCTAAATACACAGTTAGGGACATTTCTCTTGAGTTTGATGTTGTTACTAACCCTGAACTGGCCAGAACAATCTTAACCCAGTATAAAAAATAAACGGTTATTTATTATGAAAGAGTTATACACTCCATTACAGAAAATAGAAGAAAAGAAACACCCGAAGGTGCTGGGGAGGACCCAGAGAAGCACCGTCTTCACCTGCCTTTAGAGCAGTCCTGTACCACCCTTGGAGGCCTGCGCTGTGTTGACGAATGGGTGCAGGCACGCACAGGACACTCCATTAAGATATCAAGGGACATAACTGCTCCTGAACAGAGGTAAATTAGACTACAGGATGCAGCTCATAACAGCCTTAAAGTAGCATCCCCATGGGTGTACCAGCCCGTATTTCATGACTGCAGAGACACCGGCGAAAACCACCACCCTCCAGCTGCTGAGCACACTCCACAGACCCAACCACCCCTGCCCACGGACAGATGAAGACGGTGCCACTCCAGACACAGCCAAGCTTTCGCCATACGGTCTTATGTGCCCTCAAGAGAGAATCCAAAGTTGTAGTCTTTCCCACTGTCAACAGGACTTTCCCTGTGGTCAGTGGGTCTTTCCTCACCGTCACTGGACCTTTCTCCAGGGTCAGCTAGTTAAGGCAAAGAAGAAAAAGAAACACCCGAAGGTGCTGGGGAGGACCCAGAGAAGCACGTCTCACCTGCCTTTAGAGCAGTCCTGTACCACCCTTGGAGGCCTGCGCTGTGTTGACGATGGGTACAGGCACGCGCAGGACACTCCATTATTTATTATGAAAGAGTTATACACTCCATTACAGAAAATAGAAACAAGCGAGACACTCTTTGGAACATACATCTAAATCAGTCTTTGAAGTCTTTAAAAGGAATTTTGTTCTTATTTACTGAAGGAACAACTCCTTTTCATAGAGAATCAGAAGCGTTTTATAATCCAAAAATTGAGAAGGTTGACTGTGCAATAAATGGCAAGTCTGATCAGTTGTATTCGGGTCACGGACTTTTACCTCACCAACACTTCGATGAAATAAGAAAGTTGATCGTGTAAGTAAAAAACTTCGCCTTTATGATGTAAGACTCGAAGACTACTTAATAACCAAATATGGGCTGTGGCTGGATTTTAGATCAACATTTGACAACAGATTGTTTGGAAGTGGAGAAAGGGTAGGACAAGATGGTATAAAAATAAATATTCACAAGAAAGCAGACGGAAACGCCCCAAAAAAATGCATGTTTTTATGGTTTGTAATGCCCAGTTAAACATTGAAGAAAACAGGCTAAAAGACGTGGCTTATTAAAATACAGAAGAAATATTCTAATAAAAACAGATGGATAGTTTGAAGTTTCTGCCTAAAGATCCGCACTGTTCTCTTATCTGCGGGATAACTGGGTGTGGGAAAACTGTCTTCGTACTTGATTTGTTACAAACAATATACAGGTTTCATTACGAGCACATTGTTATATTCTGCACAACCATTAAGCACAACAAGTCTTACAAAGAAAGGAAGTTTATTTGGACAGACGAGAATATATTTTTAGTTGATCCTAGCGACAAACTGAGCGACTGTTTAGAACATTACTATAGACTATTTGAGGGAACTGAAACACTGTTTATTATTGATGACTGTTCGGCTGAACGAGACATTGTTAAAAAAAGAAAAGCTCTGTCAAAGCTAGCCTTTAGTGGCCTTAGTTTCTGTGTGGCTCTTAACTCAAAAATATAATGCTGTCTTAAAAGACTTTCGATCGCAGTTAAAATCGGTTGTATTATTTTACACTAAGGACAAAGATAGTTTTGAAGAATGTTTAAGTGAAAATTATATAATAAGGGACAAAGACGAGCTAAAAAAAATAAAAGAGCAGTTAGAAAAATCTAAGCACGCTAAGCTATGCTTACGGACTGACCCCCCAGTTCAATACGTTTGTTTATTGCAGATTGTTTATTATAATTTTAATTTTAAAAAGAATGTCTCGGGGGCCAGAATCAAAAGCGCAGCTTGCTCCTAAATGCACTGCAGTAGAGCTAAAAGACCTAGCAGACACAACTGAGTTTGATCTGATAGGAGTGCCAGGAAATGTTTATGGATTTGAGTACACAGATGACGGGGTTTACAAACGAACAGAAATTGAAGACAAAAAACGACAGCAATATCCTACCCTAGAAGAGATAAGAAATTTAAGAGCAAACGATTTTGGCAAACATGAATACAGGATTTATAAACAAGACAATAGCTGGGTTTTGCGTCCTGAAATTAAGTGGGATTTTAAATTTGACTTGCGAAGCCCCAATGTATACTTTGATAAGAAAAACAATTTTAGAAAAGCTTTGAAAGCTGGCCCCTTTCTTGCCAGTCTTGTCCCAGGAACACAACAGAAAAAGCAGATTGTAATAGATAAATATAAGCGTGAATATGTGCTGAGCAGAAAGAAGTCCTTAGTTGAAGTGGGGGATGACACAGTAACCCTAGAATTTATCCCAAAACCACCAATGCCAAACACTGCTACTTTGATTTTTGTTTTATTAATTACCCCTGGGGAGTCTAATTCTAGTTTGCCAGAACATGTGTTAGCAAGGGGAGTACAATTATCGTCTGGAAACTTGGATGCCCCTCTTAGGCTTGTTATTGTTATTACTAAAAACAGAGATGAAATAAACACTTTTTCATCATCTGACAAGGTTACTGTGAATGTTGACAAAGACAAACTAACAGTACTCGACTTTATTTTCATTAAGTATGTTGATTTTATTGCGTTTTACTCTGTTGATGAAGTGTTGCCAGAAGGATTAATAAGAAAATATGTATATGATTAATTAATAAAATAATCTTATTTAAAAAATGGGGGTTCAACAGTTTAGGTTAGAGCAAATAACTGAACTTCAAAGGGAAATAGAAAGCGACTTGGATAAGTATAGGGTTACTAGAAAGAAATATGCTAAGCTTTAAATACTCTTTCTTATGTAATTACTGGCTCCTCAGCTCTAGCTAGCGTAAGTGCTGGGTCTAGTGTTGCTGTTTTAGCTACTGGGGTTGGAGCGCCAGCCTCTTTAGCATTAGGGGGCCTTGGTTTAGGGTTAGGCGCTGTGTCTATGATTGTAAGTGCCGTTTAAAAAATTAACTCCTAAATTACAAAAGCACACTGCCATTGTAGCCCTAGCATCAGCAATACTTTGTTCATTAAGATTAAGAATAAGCAAATCATTACAGGATGAAAACATTACGGACAAAGAATTTCAGAAGCTTATGGCTGACGGTTTAGGATTATAGACGACTAAAAAATTTAACTTCAAAGGAGTGGAGAAAGACTTTTACTTCACGACAGGTAGACACTGATGCAATTAAACAGAACATTGAAAAACAAACAAATGATCAGTTAAACCCAAAATAAGTTAAAAAAAATAAGTTAAAAAAATAAGTTTAACAAAATGGTTTACAGACTTAGTCACCCTAATACAACTAACATCCGCAGGACTGAATGACTGCCTGCACTTATTTCACCGGCTTGGCTAATATTGATTTCAACCTCCACTGATTCACTTGGCACCGGCTCACAGGCAGCTAGCTGATATTGATCGCAGGCCCAGCCTAGCTGATTGCGGGCCCAAAGCTGTCGTCTGCTCTGGGCCGGCCGAGGCATGCGCACTGAAAAAAGTTGTCACGGTTCTTCCTGTAAAAATCTTTTCTGAAAACTAGTTAACCGGAAGAAACCGTGACAACTTTTTTCAGTGCGCATGTGCTAACCTTAGTGAATACATTAACATGATGAAATCGAAACAACATTTGTGAGTGCGCATGTGCTAACCTTAGTGAATACATTAACATGATGAAATCGAAACAACATTTGTGAGTGCTCATGTGTAATATAAATTAGGATAATGAAATCGAGTTTGCTAGAATCCTAGACATGGATGGACTACGGGATCTAATTATGAAGCACACAAACAAGAGCTGAACTTTGATAACATAACCTTTCCAGTAAGTATAAACAGTATATCTCAGTTTGAAGAGCAAAAGAAGTAAGAGCAACAGAGGTGCAGATAGACCAGGTTACTCAAGAAATATCTTCGTTACAAAATTTGACAATGAGTTCTAATTCTCAATCACAGTCCCAGTGAAGGACATAGCGCTGGTGTTACGGAGAATATTGACTCCGTAGAAACCAGCAGGTAAGGTTTTGATTTTTACTCCTCTGTCGCTAACATGCCGGGCAGAGTGCATTGCGTGTTGTTATTGATCGTGTGTGGACGAGGGAAGTTAACAAAAATGAATGTTTTGCAGATTTAATTTTATTTATTTATTTAAATTTTTAGTTTTTAAAAATGGCTGCTGAACTCAGTGAAATCTGTTTAAAGAATTGAAATGAACTATTTGACGAAATAATGAAAGTTTAAACATTGATTTAGTGAATTTTGGGTTTGAGAATGATGAAAACAATATAATAAAAGATCATAGTAACTATTTAACGAAGCAATAAAAGTGATGAACATTGACTGTAGTGATTCAGAAAAAGCAGGTGTTATTGTAAGGTTAACGTGTCTTGAAGTGTTGCAACGCTTGGTGAAGAATAAAAAGCGCATTTTACTTACTTTTATTTACATTTATTTTTTTTTAATTTACGAAAATATTTGTGTTAAAAAATGAGCCTCACAATCGTGCTGAGTTTGAAAAACTGCCAACCAGCGCATGGTGAAAGGTAGTGACAAACAATTAAGCAATATGTTTAGTGAAGTAGACTGGACATCATTAACCCCTCGAACGTTCGGAAAGGTAGCACATGCTATCTCTAAAGTCCCAGAGTCTCTTCAACGCGAACCCCCAGTAAAGTGTTTTTGGGCCGTTCTGATTGATTATATAACGCCTGATGATAGTAACATGGAAGTCTGGGTTTCAACTAAACAGAAAGAAGTTATTAACTATCGCGACTTTAATTTATGATGGGCTGATTAAAATGCTTACACTGTTTAAACCATGCAAGTGAAGAAGCAAAATTGCGCGGTTCTGGTTTGGTCTGAAGGAACGGTCCTTGAAATAGATTAAGACAAACAAGTTCTTATCCTATAGTTGGCATTCTTACCTTCCTCTCCCAAAGAGTTAGTTTAAAACGAGCAGTTTTAAAACATAAAAAATCCTGACAGCATGTGTTTTATGTGGTGCGTTTTGGGCGCATTTACACCCGTTACAAAGAACGCAGAAAGAGTATCTAATTATGAAGCACACAAACAAGAGCTGAACTTTGATAACATAACCTTTCCAGTAAGTATAAACAGTATATCTACAGTTTGAAGAGCAAAACAAAACCAATCACTGTAAACGTATACACATGGTCTGTAGAACCCAATCTATTTGCCTCAAAGGATTTCTCCAAACGCTCCTACTTTAGGCGAACCGCTTAAACAACATGTAGACTTGATCTGTTTAAAGATAGTACAATAGTCATTATGTATTAATCAAAACAATAAGCAGACTTAGGGCTTTTACATCAAAGGATCATGCTAAACAAGGGCTTTGTAGAAGGTGTTTGGTCAAAATTTCCCAAACTTAGAAGCAGCTGCCAGTCATAAGAACATTGTAAAAGTTTTGTAGACTGTGAAACTGAACTCCTCAACCTAAACCAGGTCTAAAGTTGTTTTAAGAATGTACACAAAATGCAAATGAGCCCGTACGTGGTTTATGCTGACTTTGAATCGCTCTTACCGCAGTACTATGGTCCAAAACAGCAAGAACAAAAAACAACTATTAACTACCATCAGATCTGTTCTTATCCATTTATTGTTGTTAGGTCAGATAGGGCACACACACGCCCAGAGATTTACAGAGGCCCAACGCGCTAGTGTTTTTTAGGCAGATGAAACAACTTCATAATCAGTTATCCAACCAACTAAATCTTTAGACATTGTTATAAACCTGAAGACCAAGAACGTTATGACTCAGTCACTCACGCTGGATTTGGAAAGTTCAGAGGGGTTGCGCACAACAATTGTAATCTTCAACTTAAGGTTGCCCCTAAGACATGGAAACTGCCTATCTTTTTTCATAACCTACGAGGTTATGATTCCCCATTTTATCATGCAAGCAGTGACTTCTGAATATAAGGGGTTACTTGATTGCACAATCTTCAGAAAAGTACATGACTTTTACTCTTGACTGTTTATCCTTTTATGACTCTGCCCAACATCTGAGGGGGAGTTTAGATAAGTTAGGGGGATCTCTACAACACTTTCCAATCACTAAAAATATTTTTGATCCATCTTTAGTGCGTAAAGGTGTTTACCCCTATGAATACTTTGAGCTCGTGGGGACAGGTTTGATGAAGACTCGCTTCCTCCTAAAGGCGCTTTCTTTTTTAGTCTTAGAGGAAAAGACATAACTGACTCCAAACAATGGGCGATTTTTCATGATCAATATTTATTGGCGGGACGTGTGTTTTTTAGCAGACGTCTTTCAGAATTACAGATCTACTGCATGAAACATTACAGCTTAGACTCATAAACATTACATCTCTGCGCCTGGCCTTTCTTGGGATGTTTTTTTAAAAGTCTACAAACATCAAGATTGACTTAAATTTTGATCTACCCACACTTAGATGTTTGAAGAGGGTTTCTAAGGGGAGGTATTAGCATGGCCTCACATCCTTACTGCAAAGCCAACAACAAATATTTAGACGATTAGATCCCATAATCCATCCAACTATCTAATGAACTTAGACGCTAACAATCTGTATGGATGGGCCATGAGTCAGCCGCTTCCATTACGTAACTTCAGGATGTTACACTGGACATGGTACAAATAATATTCAAGGGCATTAAAGTGGTTGGGCAGTTTGACGTCAGATCAACAGTATGGTTTATTTTTTAGAATGTAGACTTAGATTTCCTCGTGAACTGCATGACCTCCACAAACGTTTATCCTTGGCCGCAGAAAGATTAAAAATGACCCCCAAGAACCCCCTAAACCTGTGCTAATTTTCAACACAAGACTAAATATGTCTGTCATTACAGACTCCTACAGTTTTACCTAAGAAACGGACTGAAACTGACTGCTGTTCATAGAATCATTGCTTTTGCCCAAGAGTCCTTTATTGAGGCCATACATCAAGAAGAATTTACTGATCTTAGAACCCAAGCCATGATGCTTCAGAAAAAAGACTTCTTTAAATGATGAACAACAGTTGTTTTGGCAAAACTAGGGAAAATCCACACAACGTAAAGATGTGAAATTATTTTACAAAAGAAAACCAAGCAATTAAGTTTGCCTCTAAACCTAACTATCAAGACTTTAGAAGATTTAACGACAGCCTGGTTGGCATTATGATGAAGAAAAAGGATGTTAAGTTGGACAAGCCGGTGTTTTCGGCTTTACCGTATTAGAGTTGTCAAGTTTTAATGTTAGAATTTCTGTAGACTACTTTAAAACCATGTCCCCAGAAGCAAGAGTCCTTTACACAGACATGATAGTTTTATTCTAGACGTCCCACAGAAGACCTTTACAAAGACTTAAAGCCGAGGTACCCAAAAGGAACTGATTGGTGGTACGACACATGCGATTACCCAAAGATTCGCCTTTACATTCAATTGTGAACAAAAAAGTAATTGGAAAGATGAAGGATGAACTTAATGGAACAGTTATACAAGAATATGTTGGTTTTGCGGTCAAGATTGTACAGCGTTGCTAGCCAGATTCTGTAATGAAGAAGGCTAAAGGCATAAGTAAAGAAGTTGTCAAAAAAATGTAACTCATGATAACTACAAGCAAGCTCTCTTTGAAAAAAAAGTTATTTCATCACACAAATGTTAACCCTTGCCCTACTCTTCATCAAGTAACACAACTGCTGTTAACAAAAAATCACTAGTCTCTAACAATAACAAGAGAACTTACATCAATTCTGAGTTTGCATATGCTGTAGGGCATTGGAGAACTTTAAAAGATTAACTTGACTGATTTGGCCTGTACTTAACTTAAGAACCTAACAAAAACTTAACTTAAGAACATAACAAAAACTTAACTTAAGAACCTAACTAGTACTTACTTAAGAACATAATGTACTAAATTAAGAACCTAATAGCACTTAAAACTAGAACTTAATTTTTTTGCACTTAACTTATAATTTACTTGTACTTAACTTTAAAAGTACTGTCTATAACTAACTTAAACCCTTGTACTTAACTTTAACTTAAAAACATTCCATAGAAAATGGGTCTACAGCAGGGGGGTTTTGCACTTTTTTGCAGAAGCTGGTTCTTCTTCTTTTCTGTGGGGGCTTGCGGCTTTGTTGCTAGGTACGGTGTTAGGTATTTGTACGCTAAAAAACCACCCAAACAACAACAGCAGCTCCCAATACATAATGATGCATTTATTGTTTGATTGTGATTGTGTTGGTTGGTTAATTGTGTTGTTGTTGGTGGTGGGGGCGATGTTGTATTACTATCTACAATTTTGTTTCTGATTGGTTTGTTTTTCAGTCTGTTCCCCTTCAGTTAGTTTACGCCAGCCTTAACACGTCCAGGACTTTTAGACTTAGTAAAATTACTCACTTGTGGTACATTCACTTGTGGTACATTCTGCTCCTGCGAACTGTCCTGCGGGTCTTCTTCTCCTGATCGCTCTTTTTTTTATTGCGAAATTTAAATTTAATTGATCAAAATTAAAATGATTAAAAGTAATTAATCCCATGATGAATGGGCATAACAAAGTCTTAATCCATATGAATGGGCAAAAAGTCCCAATCTGTATAATCATGTCACATGCAAGAGTTTCTAGGGACTTGTTTAAAAGGATCTTGTGATAAGTCAATTTTAAATCTTCTTCTGAATCAACTGGCGCCATCTTACTTACTAACTTAGCATATAAACTATCATTGTTTTGCCCCCCCATCTAACCATTTTTTAACCTAGCTGTGCTTCGTACCTAGGTAGTACTTCTCAACGTCTGAAGTAGACAGTTGTTGAATCTGTTCGACACTTAGGTTCAGTGCCTAAATACTGTCTAGTTTTTCCACAAGCAGCTAGAGATATAATCTTTCTTTATGGCAGTGGTCTGCTGAGTTTGCCTACGGAGTAGTCTGCTTGCTCCTCACACTTTATAGTTCGTCACAATCCAAATTTTAAAAGCAATAAAAAATAATAAAATTACTTTTAAAACCATGAGTTTAACGTTGGTTAATTATGCAGTGCCCATCGTTTGTGTTATAGTTTATTTTAACCCTTGCAAAATGTTTGTTAAGAATAAAACCACCAACATGGGGGAGATAGAAGATTCGCAAAACTAGTTGTAACCTTATTTTTAGCTTTACAACAAAAGCATGATTAAAAAGCACATAGGGCAGTCTTTCGTATTTGATTATTTTAATTATTTTTTTAGTTGATAAAAAGATGAGTGAAAAAAAGATTATCAATACGATTTACCATTCTGCTGTTTAAATTTGCGGTCTTAGTATAGGTTTAGTGTGTTTTGCAAAAACATGTTGAAATGAGGCTGGCTGACCTAGGAAGGCTAGACATTGGGTGTTGTTAAGGTTATAGTTGTAATTACTGCAGGGATTGCGTCAAAAGACTTTCTTGTTACACAGGGATTATCCCAGAAAATATTAATACATAGAAAGATTAATCTAGAAAATATTGATTTATAAAGATTTCTGGATTAGTTCTGATGGTGGGAGGAGCTATTGTTAATGCTTTGGCCTTTTCTGGAAGTATTTTTGTTTAGTAAATTGAGGTCCGACAAAGAGAGAGAACGTCTTTAAAAAGGCAATAGAAGAGAGAACAGTAAAAAGCTCATTCTGGCTCACCGGTCTCAACGAGTTTCGACCGGGCGACTCCAGAATGAGCTTTTTACTGTTCTCTGGGCAAGTAAGACCCTTTTTAAAAACCAAAAATTACGACCCTACAAACATAATACTGTGTAGGATTATCCGTTTTCAATACTAATTTACTAAACTTTTCAATAATATTATTTTAATGCATACATTATTAAACGCGCCTCTGTCTTTCATGTAAAATAAAACTACGTCTTTAATGTTGGACAAAAAACTTTATTCGGCTGGCCTTACCACCACTATGTGCAAGTTCTGAAACCAGAGAGCTTAATGATTAAGTGTGGGGTTGGCCTATGCACGGAATACAGAGGGCCCGTCATTACTTAATTTGAGGTGTTGGGTTTTATGGCATGGCGAACAGGCACAGCGGGGCTTTTGTGGGTTTTTGTGACTTACGCTGCTTGTGTGACATACTTTTACTGCGTGACATTGTTTCTTTTGCTTTGACATGTGACATTGTTTTTTAGTGTTGACATTGTTTTTAGGCGTTGACATATAAAAGGATTGACACTGTTATAGTTTCGTTTCTTGGAGACATGCAGTTGTTTCAAAATGACGGGTTAGGCAACAACATTTAGGAACGCCAGTATTCTATTTAAAAAAGAACATTGGAAGAGCAAATAGCGAAAAAAGAGAAAAGAGTTGAGAAAGATAAAGAGACAAAAAAGTGAAACAAGAAGAAGAGTAAAAAATAGAAGGACAAAAATTAAAATCATTGATTGATAATGAAACAAAATTGAAAGCTGCTCTTGATGAATTAAATATCAAAGGGATGTAGCTACATATTATTAGGGGCTAAACTTAGATTTTTGGATCACTGGCACGCGTTGCTGCCCTGGCTAGGTAATTTTGTGTAATTTGACACGAGCTGATTTGCGTTGGGCGGTCGCCTACTAGTAAAGTGACAAATGCGCCCAGCTCTGCAATTTTGTAAGCCAATAATTGAAGGTTTGCACGAAGGAAACAACCTTTAGAAGGAGTGTCTTTCCCCAAAAAAGAATGAACAATGATAGTGTTTTATTTACATTTTATCAAGTGCCATGGTTCTTATCAATCGCATATAAATTTTTCTAAGTTCTTTAAAAAGTAACCCCTAAGTTCTAATTTAAGTACCTCAAGTTCTAGTTTAATTTTTAAAATCAAGTCACCCAATTCTTTAATTGTTTTTAATAAGTCAAACCCCAAGTTCTTAAAAAGTTCTTGATCCCAAGCGCCTTAAGTACCCTAAATTCATAACTAAGTCATCCTCTAAGTCAACCAAGTTCTTATTCAAGTCAACTTATAATTATTTAATAATTCTTAAAGTATTATTGCATCTGAAATGGGTCAAATGATCTTTTGGTTGTTTGGCCGTTCTGGGATGCTTTTTGTTCATCTTCTATATTTAGTGGTTGAGATTGTTTGGACTGCTTTGGGTTTTGTTGTCTTTGTTATATATTTATAACCGTAATAACCCCCAACGCACAAAGGCGCCAAAATGGCAACAGTTTTAAGTTCAATATTCCATGAGGCTTTGGTGCTGTAGGCCTTGAATCACTTGTTCTGGCGTTTTTATAGCCGGCATTGAAAAACATGGCTGCGGCTCTGGCAGTTTTTCATTCTGTGATTGTAACTGTAATTTTTGCTCGTTTGTTCCATCTTTCTAATTTTTTTTCCTGCTGCAACGCGCCAGGAAATTTTTACTCACTTTTCCACCCGATTCAATGTTTCTGATTTGATTCTGTGATTTTCTGGCTCGGTTTTTTTTGAAGGGAAATAAAATTATATGATTAAAAGTAATTAAACCCATGATTAGCGGCGATAATTATGTTCCAAAATCTGTAATATAGATCACATCTAGAGACTCTAATGACTTTGTTAAAAACTGGATCCCGCGTTAATCATACATAAAGTCTTGTTCAGAATCATAGGCGCAAAACTACTGACTAGTTTAGTGTACAAACTAAGAACCGTTTGCCCGACACTTTTTACCATTCTTGATCCTAGTTGCGTTCATACCTGTTATAATACTTTATAATGTCTTGTGGCGACATCTGTTGAATCTGTTCTATGTGAATTTTATTCCGAGGACCTGTTTTGTTTTTCCCATGCTGCCAAGAATACAAATTCTCCTTTTGGGGCATAACAGCTTGGTCATCAACTTCTTCATTTGTAAGTCCAAGACGGATTAGGTCGCTCTGTAGTGTAGAGATCGTCGCTTTTTATTTTTTTTATTACTAAATATAATTATTATTTTGTTTTTTTAAAAAATGAGCACCCAAAAAAAAGTTACCAATCTTGTATACCCTTCTGCTGTTATTGGAGGCCTAAGTATAGGATACACAATGCTTGGTAAAAGCTGTTAAAAATAAAAACCAGCAGATCTTGGCAAGCTTTGGGCTTTGAAGACTTAGCAAAGTGATTGCTATCATTTGCAGCTTCGTTTTTTTACGAAAGATTTTTTTGTTAAGCAAGGAATTAAATTTCCCGACTGTATCAATATGTAAAATAAAAAATACATTTATAAAATGGCTTTTTATTCGTAATGATGAAGGCGGCGCTGTGGTTAATGCACTTGCTTTTAGCGGAAGTAATTACCCTTTAGTAAACTGCGGGATGACGGGGAGAGGGAAAAAAACACAACAAAGCTATGGAGCAACTAGCAGCTGCACAAGATCACTATGAAAAGCAGAGAATTGAGCAGTTAGATTTTTTTTAAAAAACAAACTGAAAAAAAAGGGACATGCAGCTTAACATTTAAAGACGTTGACCCGGCAATAAAAGATTTTTATTCTTGTAACAGGCAAACCAATCGAGACATTGCCCCCGCCAAATTCAGGGGACTTTTATCAACCATCAGAAAAACAAAAGATGCAAGAAATCGTTGTTTATTGTCTTTTGCATGACCGTCGTGTATTTTGTTGCGCATAATGTTGGCTGAATAAAAAATGAACAAAATCTTTTTTCGCCAAAAGGATATTGGAAGGGAATCACGGCAATAAAAAAGCTAAGCCAAGCAGCGGGAGTCAGTGAACAAACAGCCAAAGGAATGGCTATCTAAACAAGCGATTTGGCAAATTTATTTACCTGCGCTAGGCGAATACAGAGACCACACTTTGTAAATACAATACCCAATGGGCACCCATCAAATGGATCTTCTAATTTACCCACGATTCGATTAGGCAAAAAAATTTAGTACGCACTCCAGTCATTGACAAGCTTTAAAATCAAAGATGCAGAACCCTTAACACAAAAAGGGGGCCCT
>JAFLJL010000455.1:32500-40000 GCA_018398815.1 Conus ventricosus | reverse complement strand
AAAGTAGAAATCTATTTATACCCGGGTTAGTTAATGCTGATTTAGATAAAGGATTTTGTGAAGTTCAGGAAAGAGAGAATGTTTTATTTTCATTTGATTCCATATGCATTGATGTTTCGTTCTATGATCATGTGTAGTAAAGTTATAGACTTTACTAGTGGTTTGATGTGACGAATGCATGATATATGAATGAGATTGTAAGCAAGCTGTGAGTGTGTTCGGGCTGTGCGCTAGTCCTTCCTCCACTGACATCACCCGAGGTTGACAATTTATTGGCGAGCCTCCCAGGACATTCTGGCCCATTTATTATAATTGTTCAACTTCTCAGAGAGGAAGCTGGTGGATTCAAGTATTGTAATCCTAAGACAAGGGGTTGTCTTACTGTATGTTCCCAAGATAGTTAAATACTAGGCTTGGCATTGCTTCCAAGATAGTTAATACTAGGCTTGGCATTTCAGCCCCAGAGTACTCATTTCGCACAGATTGCCTAAAATTCGCTCTCATAGTTGGGTCAGGCGCTGGGCGTCTTATAAAAACTAACTACGTTGTCCCAAGCTAATATTATCATTCATAGGATTGTGCTATTACGTCACTCGTGTCGGTAACCACCAGTTTGGCTGTCGTAGTAATAAAATCTTGTTCAAAAAAAAAAAAAAAGAGAAAGAGATATAATGGCGGAAGAAAAGAACACCCCTATTGAACAACTTGTGAGCGTCGCTCGTGATTTAGGTTACTCAGGAGATGAGTTGCGTGCATTTGTTGAAAACCAACAAAAGATGGAAAGGGATGAACGCGCGGAAAGACGCCGTGTCGCAGCAGAAGCGCAAGAAATAGAAAAATTAAGGATTCAGGCTAACAATGATAAAGAAACGCAGGAAACGGAAAGGATTAAAGCTAGGGAAACGCAGGAAACAGAAAGATTAAAGGTTCAATTAGAGTTAGAGAAAGTAAGAATACAAAGGGAGACCACCGAGGATGGGAGTTCAGTTTCCAGTGACTCTGTGCGCAGTTACGCTCTCCGACCCAAGTTGCCAAAATTCTCTGAAGGAACCGATTCGATTGATGCATACATCAGTCGTTTCGAAACGTTTGCGACCAGTCAGGGTTGGCCTTCAGAAGAGTGGGCAGTCATTTTGTCAGCGTTACTGACGGGTAAGGCATTACAGATTTTCACTGCATTGCCAGCAGACACCCAGTCTGATTTTGGTGCTGTGAAGGAATCATTGATGAAAGGATTTGACCTCACAGAGGAGGGTTCAGGAAGAAATTTCGTTCAGCTAAATTACAAGCAGGTGAGACGTACACTCAGTTTGGTGCACGTCTAGATCACTATTTTGAGAAATGGTTAGAGTTGAGTGGTACGAAGAAGGAGTTCGCTGAGTTGAAAGAGCTAGTTATGAAAGAACAGATTTTGTCAGGTTGCGGCCCTGAGTTAACCATACATTTGAAAGAGAGACAGCCAGAGACAGCAGGAGAGTTGTTGAAGTTCGCAGAGGTGTATAGAGAGGCACGTTTGGGCACTAAGGTGCAGGAGAAACAGGTGCTAGGCACAGGTGAGAAGAGTGCAAGGAGACTAGGAGAGTTTTCTGCAAAGTCTGCAAACCCAGTGGTGTGGGCAGAAGGAAGGGCAAAGGGACATTAGGTGTTTCATTTGTCACAAGAAGGACATGTGGCGAGGGATTGTCGCATGAGGTTCCAGAAGGCAGCAGCCTTGCAAGAAGTCGATAAGGGTCGTCAAGGGAAACGACCTGCAGTGGAACCAAAAGGGATTCAGTCTGAAGAGGGTGGAGTGCAGCCTATGGCTAGCACTGGACAGCAGTCAGTGTCAGGGATGGAGGGCACTAGGCTGAGTGGTTCGTTACCAGTGGAAGAAGGGTGGATTGGCCAGCAGAGGGTGAAAGTGTTACGAGACACTGGTTGTTCATGCGGGGTAGTACGAACAACGCTGGTCGAGAAAGGGGATTTGACAGGGCAAATCCAGACCTGTACTCTAATCGATGGCACTGTGAGGGAGTTTCCAGTTGCTAAGATAGAAGTACGTACCCCTTACTTCTCAGGCGAGTTGTCTGCGTTGGTGATGGAGAAAACCCCTTCATGATTTGATCATCGGAAGTATTCCAGGTGCAAGGGATCCAGGGGATCCTGAGTTGTTGACTGCTACAGGGGCAGCAGTTCAAACACGGAGCAGGAGGGAGGAAAAGGTGGATAAACCGTTAGTCGTTCCAGCAAGGAAGTCAGGCATAGATGTGTCGCCTGATGAGTTTAGGGCAGCGCAGGAACAAGACCCTTCGCTCGTGAAGTCTTGGGAGTTGGCAAGAGGTGGAGAGAAACAGGAGGTTAGAGGAGGTGAGACAGAATTTCTTGTGAAAGGCGGGCTGTTGTACCGAGTGTTCACCAAGGGGAAGACAGGTAAGGTGACCACTCAGTTAGAGGTACCAGCAGGTTATCGTGACACTGTCATATCAGTGGGTCACGAGTCGCTCATGGCGGGTCATCTCGGCACCAGCAAAACAGCTGACCGAATCTTCGATGATTTTCATTGGCCAGGAGCAATGGCAGACATAAAGCGTTTTTGCATGTCATGTGACGTGTGTCAAAGGTCAGCCACAAGAGGGGTGAAGAGGAAGGCGCCTCTTAAACATCCCCTTTAATTGACACACCGTTCAGGAGAGTGGCTGTTGATCTGATTGGCCCAATCTCGCCCTGTTCCAAAGGTGGGCACAGGTATGAGACACGTAAGGTTGCAAGGGAAAGTTTGCAGGAGGCTAGGGTCGGTCAGAAGAAGCAATATGACAGGAAGGTGAGGAAGCAATCCCTCAAGGTGGGAGATCAAGTCCTGGTACTGCTTCCCACGGGTCACAACAAGCTGCTGATGCATTGGAAAGGACCATTCACCATCACTGAAAAGGTCGGTCGGGATTACCGAATTGATGTGAATGGGAAACTAAAACTTTTCCATGCAAATTTTCTCTGCAAATATACTCAGCGTGAGACTCAGCACATAGGCGCAGCAGCAATCATTGATGAGGTGAAAGAGACCCAGCAGAAGAAGGGGAGATTTTGTTGCCTAAGTTTCCAGAAGAGTCATACAGGGATGTGTCACTGTATGAAGGGCTAGACAGTAGGAGTTCCTAGGTTTTGTTGTCGGAGGCGACACAAAGCAGCCAGAAAGGGGAAAGGTGGAGAAGATGATGAATTCAGAGAGACCAAAGACCAAAACAGAAGTCAGGAGTCTGCTAGGTTTTATTGGCTTCTACAGGGAGTTTGTTCCAAATTTCGCTGCGATCACGAGTCCTCTCAGTGATTTGGTCAAGGCAGGGAAACCGGCAGTGGTCGAATGGTCAGACGCTGCAGAGCAAGCACTGCAGACAGTGTTGGAAAGACTAGGTTCCCGTCCCATCTTGAAGCTACCAGATATGTCCAAACCATTTTTGTTGCGGACAGATGCATCAGGCGGTGGGATAGGTGCAGTATTGTTACAGGAGCATGAAGGAGTCGAGTTCCCTGTGAGATATGCTAGCAGGAAGTTGACAAAGTGTGAAGAAGGGTACGCAACGGTGGAGAAGGAGTGTTTAGCTGTCGTGTGGGCCGTGCAGAAGTTCCACAAATACTTGTATGGGAAAGAGTTCGTGATAGAGACGGATCATCAACCACTCAAATCCCTGCAGGAGGCGCAGTTGAAAAACAGCAGAGTGCTGCGGTGGGCAATGGCATTGCAGCCCTACAGGTACCGAGTGCAGTACATTCCCGGTCGACAGAATGTCGGAGCTGACTATTTAAGCCGTGTAGTCTAGCAAGCTGCAACTCAGAGGAAGTCAGTCATATCCAGGGTGCTTTGTTGATAATATGTGTTTGATTACAGTTATGTTGATTGGATATGGGTTCATTCCCAGTTGGCTATGGTTCATATTTTTTTGTGTGAGACTTGTTCATATTTTCTTTGTGAGACTTGTTCATGTGAATGTAGTTATGCTTGGAGCATACAGTCGCTTGTGTAGTAATGCATTATTTGCAATAAGTGAGGATGGAGATTCCTCAGTGAAGTGTCATGGATCGTGAGCATATTATATTGTGCTTTTCATAGAAATTGTGAAGAGAAGATGTGGCAAATCCGCAGGTAGGGGAATTGCATAAGTGCGCACAGAGGTCGTTATAAAATGAGTTGAAATAACGCAAGAGCGCACGTCAATGATAACTCATTGGAGTGGTATTCACTAATGATATATTTTATAATTTATAAACCGTTGGTTGTAAAGTATTTTTCAAACTTTGCACGTGTAGCTGTGGTTCAGCAAATTCGGTTGTTGTCTTTTTTTGTACCGTTGTTTTGAGACAATGCGGTGCATAGTCTTTTGCAAGGGGGAAATTGTCACGGTCAAAATTCAACACAACCAAAGTGTGGTCCGTCGCCGGCCACTTCAACTGGACATAAGTCCAAACGCAGACAATCTTGGCGCCACAAAGACGGCTCCATGCGTCTCATCTGGCCAATTTAAGCACAGCAAGGAGACAGCAGACAGTCTGAGTGGCTGACCGACAGGTCTCGGTAGGTTTGGTCAGACGTCGTGGAGCCTACCCAGACTCATCTAGCCAATTTAGAGTGACCAGTGTCCACGACTTAAGCCACACGGCACCAGTTAAGTAGGGAAGGGGGAAGGTAGTGTGTGGTGGGGGTGAAATCTAGCTAATCAATGAAATGACCAATTGACCACCACAGAGAGTAAGGTGTGTAGGCGTGACTGTCATGATTTGAATATCCAATGGAATTAGAGGGAGATAACTTCGGGTGTCAGGGGTAAAAATACTGACCAATGGTACTCGCCCTTTTTGGACAGATCGGAACGAATAAGAAGGATGTGAGAGTGAGAGAACGGGGGAAGGAAGAAAACGAACAGACAGAGAGAGAGGGGGAGAAGTTCGGGGGAGTAGGCTCTCGCCTACAGGAAGGCAGGGAGATGAGAACGAACAGGGAGAGAGAGATGAGGAGGTTCTGGGTATAGTCTCTGCAGGAGAGAAAAGGCAGGGAGATGAAGAGCAGAACGAGGGGAGAACGAACAGAGAGACTGAGAGAGAGAGGTCTGAGTGTAATCTCTGAGGAGAGAAGAGCAGAGAGATGAGGGGAGGAGAGGAGAGAACCAAGTGGGGGCATTAGCACAAGATAGTCTGCAGAGGAAGGACTTAGGAGGGATGTGGAGAGAGTTGCTAACTAATGAAGAGGAAAAGAAAGAAGAAAAAAAAAGAAAAGAAAAGCAACCATGTCCATTTGATAAGAGCAGACTAGAAGAGAGAGAGAGAGAGTGCAATGCGTTAATGCAGGAAGAAAGAAAGGAGAACAGATCGATGTTGATAGTCACTGTTCTATCTTCACTGGGGTTCGACCTCATACTTGGCCAGCGCCACTTTCATCGACAGACCAACGCCAGTGCCAACAGTCTCACCTGACCAGGCGCCAGCAGACCAAGACCAGTGCCAGCAGTTGTGTCGTGCTTGTGAAAGTGACAGTGAAAAGAAAGAAAAAAAAAGAAAAGAAAAGACAGTGATTCGTGAATAGTTAAGATCACCTGGCCAGGTAAAGTAGAAATCTATTTATACCCGGGTTAGTTAATGCTGATTTAGATAAAGGATTTTGTGAAGTTCAGGAAAGAGAGAATGTTTTATTTCATTTGATTCCATATGCATTGATGTTTCGTTCTATGATCATGTGTAGTAAAGTTATAGACTTTACTAGTGGTTTGATGTGACGAATGCATGATATATGAATGAGATTGTAAGCAAGCTGTGAGTGTGTTCGGGCTGTGCGCTAGTCCTTCCTCCACTGACATCACCCGAGGTTGACAGTGTGTGTGTGTGTGTGTATGTGTGTGTGTGTGTGTGTGTGTGTGCGTGCGTGCGTGCGTGTGTGCGTGCGTGAGTGCGTGCGTGCGCGCACGCACGCGCGTGTGTGTGTATATGTGCGCACGTGAGTGCGTCGTGCGTGTGTGTATGTGTGTGTATGTGTCTGTGTCTGTGTCTGTGTCTGAACATGTGTGTATGTGTCTGTGTCTGTGTCTGTGTCTGAACATTGACACAAGTATGTATATGTGAAAGAATGCAATATCAGAACTTTCACCGTAGTTTTTCAAAGGCAGGAGAGCGGTAGTAACAGTGTGTGTGATTGACGACATTGATCACCACAGGCACCATAGCATCCCTAAAGGAGAGAGAGAGCCAGCGACCATCGTGTGAATGGGTGCCATGAGAAACCGGTACCGCAGCCTGTGGAATGGGAGCGATAATACCAACGGCGGCGGTTAGCTTGAGGCCACACGCCACCATTAGGATTTTGCACAGAAACAACGGTATCATCCCTGTAAGCTGATCACTGATCAAAAGAAAAACTCCCTACCAATTATTCCCGCTCCCCCCCCCCCCCCTTTTTTTTTTTGTTTTTTTTTTTTTGTTTTTGGGAGGGGGGGGGGAGAGATTTCCCCGATGAAATCACAAACAATCTTCAAACACATGACCTTCCCCGAAATTGACGTCATATTTCAGGTCTTTAACACTCACCCGTGACCTTATCTTTGTGCCAGCTGGAAACCCCCAAACAGTCCCATTCCTTTGATTTGAATCTGTCTGCTTGCAACCACCTGGTTTGTACTTTGATGGCCATATGAAAAGGGAAAAAAAAGTAAACACGAGGAGAATCAACTTTCAGACACAATACAAATTCTCAAAACAATGTCATTGCGCTAGTCTATGAATAACTCGACTTCTTAAGCAAGGCCTTGGCGCGTTCATTGCTGGTGTGTAGCCTGAGGGTGCGGACCCCGCTGGCCAGCAGTTGTCTTCATCAGAAAACCAATCTGGGAACCGCTCAGGCTTGAGGGGGTCAGACTGCGCCTATCGATGGCCATGGTGTGGAGAGAGAGAGAGAGAGAGAGAGAGAGAGAGAGAGAGATTTAACACTTATAGAATTAGAGAGAGAGAGAGAGAGGTAGAGAGAGAAAGAGAGAGATTTAACACTTAAAGAATTACACAGAAGCGGAATTTTATTCAATAGAATTCCGGTTTTTTTGTGTAATTCTTTAAGTTTTATCTCTATGCACCTTTGTGACTGCATTTATGATACAAGAATTTGAAAAACGTGTAACAACGTTTTAATCCAGAGAAATTGTTTTGCCACGAGTCGAGAACAAAACCTGAAAAATAATAGTTATTCATCTTTCACCCCTGCATAAATCCTGCATAGAACAGGTGGAGACGATGGAAAATAAGCACGTGTCATCGTTTGACTGCTCATGTCGCAACATTCCAGCTGTAAACAGCGAATCGTGAAATACGAAACAGTTAGTGGTTAGCAAAATAGGCACATGGTCCTAAGTTTAGTTTAAAAATAAAAATAAATAAAAACACACACACACACACACACACACACACACACACACAGTGAACTATAGGTAGAAATTTCCTCTGTGTGTGTGTGTGGGGGGGGAGGTTGGCGTGTGTGGGGGGGGGGAGGTG
>JAFLJL010000455.1:22500-27500 GCA_018398815.1 Conus ventricosus | reverse complement strand
TTGTTGTTTTTTTGTTCTTGTGTTTGTTGATCATAAGGCACCTTTATAATGTTTTACTGCTTATCTATGTTTCATATCTTGCGCGCATCAGAAGGGGACCAAAATGACATAATTAGATGTAAGAAGTTGTCCCCCCCCCCCCCCCCAACATCTGTTCCTGTTGTGAATTGTGAATATTTTTCCTCGCATCAGTTTGTGTTTTTTTTTCATGTGCCTGTAGAGATATATAGGTTTTTATCTCTCCCCCCCCCCCCCTCCCCCATGTATTTGTTTTCTACGAGTGTGTGCCTATTGTCTGTATACAGTGGTATGGAAAAAAATGGAAGAGTCCCCCCCCCCCCCCCCCCCCCCCCCCCCCCCCCCCCCCCCCGCCGAGATTGGTCCCAACGAACTCTATGTAACCTGACGCTCATGAGGGGCAATGGCCTTAGACAAATAAGAGATCCGATTTCCCCTCCCTCCCCTCCTCCTCGCTGTCTCTGTCTCCCCCCTCTCTCTCTCTCTCTCCTCTCTCTCTCTCTCTCTCTCTCTCTCTCTCTCTCTCTCTCTCTCCCCACTCCGTCTCCTCCCTTCCCTCCTCCTCTCTTTGTCTCTCTCTCTCTCTTTATCTGTCTGTCTGTCTCTCTCTCTCTCTTTATCTGTCTGTCTCTCTCTCTCTCTCTCTCTCTCTCTCTCTCTCTCTCTCTCTCTTCCCCCCCCCCCCCCTCCCCACGCCGTCCCTCACCAAAACAAGCCAAGTAAATTTACATGAATTTTACAAAAATGAATTTTGTATCCCGGTGAGAAACACTTTTTTTAAGCTTAAAGTGCGTGCCACACTTTTTTAAGTTTAAAGTGCGTGGCAGAATGATTTCTTTTGGAATTGACTTGATGTGTGTGTGTGTGTGTGTGTGTGTGTGTGTGTGTGTGTGTGTGTGTGTGTGTGTGTGGTATAGCAAATGGGGCGACAGGGAGTGGTGAGGGATGTGGGAGGGGGGGGGGGGGAGATGACGTCGAGATAGTCTCACCCCAGGGGACTGAATCAACAGAGGATGCTGGATGGGGGTTGGGGGTCAGGGAATGCCAAAACTGGTAGAAAAATACAAATTTTGTTTGGTATCTTGCGCGCACACAAAGTACAGTCGATCAGGGTAGAGTATTTTGCGTTCCGTTTTCGCTTTCATTGTTGTCCAGCAGACAACTCACGCCTGTGTTAGGGCTATTAACTCGTAGGTAAAAGGGAAGGAAGTCACTCTTGTTATGAGGCAGAAAGAATGGAAGGGAGGTGGGAGGGGGGGGAGTTGAGGGGGGCGGGGGGGGGGGAGTTGAGGGAGGGGCGGGGTGGGGGCACTGACTTACGCATAATGTATGCAGCGGTTTCTATCATATCAGTTTTGAATATTGACATCCTTAAGGGGTAATAAACAGAAAAACTTGTCGCTAAATTTTGCTAAATGTGCCGTCCATTCCTGCCTGGTTCGTCACAATCGGATTATTTAAAAGAAAATAGGTAAATAACTGAGTGAACAAACAGATCTTTCATATACAAAAACATATAACGATCTTTTTTCTAAACACAGGACAGTTCATTTGATCTAATTGCAGTACAAATGGACAGTCAGAGCCCGTCTTTGTGGTTAAACTTTCACTACCTTTTTGCCAAGTTGCATTAACCACGGGAAAGAAACTAGCATGGAATAGTCTGTAGGAAAATACAAAGTCCAAGCAGCTCTAGGTGAAAGGTTGATTTGCAGAACACAGATATCGAAACATGGCTCAAGGGGACAATGAAGAAAGATGGGGAAATATTAAAGAAAAAAAGAAAGTAAAAAATTAAGAGAGTAATGGAACAGAGGAAATCACTAGCACAGATTTTCCAGAAGATGGAGAGAGAGAGTGTGTGTGTGGAGAGAGAGAGAGAGAGAGAGAGAGAGAGAGAGAGAGAGAGAGAGAGAGAGAGAGAGAGAGAAAAGTGGAGAGAGAGAGAGAGAGAGAGAGAGAGAGAGAGAGAGAGAGAGAGAGAGAGAGAGAGAGAAGTAAAGAACACAGATCAAAAGCAAGAAAGAAATGTCCAACAATGAGGTTCGTAATTCAGTTTATTTCCGTTTAAAATTCACTCTATCGTCGATGCGCAAAGAAGGTCAGTGATGTTTTACGGAGCGAAATTCAAAGAGTATTCTTTTTTTGTGCAAATCATGCTTTACCCAGTATTTTTGTCCTCACGCCCTCCAAAAGTAATAGTGTCATCTGACAGGCCAAAAGACCCACTGCCATGTCCATTGTCCATTCCATTATTTACAGAGAACAGAACAAAGCCACTGCCCCTAAACCATGACATAATTTACCAAGGAAGGGTTTTGTGTTGTTTTTTAATCAGGGTTTATCAATACTAATGTTAGATTATGGTTAGGATTAGGTCAAGTTAGGTTACGGTTAGGGTCAAACGGTCGTGTAAAGGGTTAGCGGTTACAGTTAGGGTCAAGATCATGTAAAGGGTTACTGTCAAGGTCATGTAAAGGGTAAGGGTTACGGCTAGGGTTAAGGTCATGTAAAGGGTTAGGGTCGAGGTCATGTTTAGGGCTAGAATTACGGTAAGGGCCAAGGTCATGTAAAGGGTTAGCGTTACAGTTAAGGTCAGGGTCATGTACACCAGGGTTGAGACTCTTTCAGTGTTCTGATCAAAGTCCCCATCTGTGAGGCCTACGCACACGGTCCGCCGTCCTCTGAGAGGGCAAACCAAAGCTGACAGGGGGAGGGGACGGAAGCGATCTGTTGGAAGAGGCTGTCGATGGTTCAGTTCCTGGCTCCAACCAATCACACACAGCTCTGTGATCATTTACGCCAAGTTGAACAGACTCTCTTGGGACAGCACTTGGAGAGAGAAAGCGAGACAGAGGCCTAGTGAGAGAGAGAGAGAGAGAGAGAGAGAGAGAGAGAGAGAGAGGAGGAGGAGGAGGAGGAGGACGTTATTTGCCCTATCGTTGCAATAATATTTTCATGGAGAGAGAGAGAAAGAGAAAGAGAGAGAGAATGATCATTTGATATATTGTTGCAATAACATTTTCATGGGAAGAGAGAGACAGAGAATCCCAAAGACAGTTTATTTGTCCTACGGTTCCAATAGTATTTTCATTTCGATTGATCGAACGTGCAATCTACAAACAGTATCTGTTGCTTTCAGTGATATTTGATCGTCACTATTTTTTTTTCAAAGTTTAAATGTAGTTATGTCTTTGTTAACTTTAGATGCTTGGGCGAAAAAAAAAGTAAATGTCAGATAAATCACAAAAGTAGAGAAATGTCATTGGCACGATGAAAAGAAGTATAGGGAAGCAGTCCAGTTTTGTGTATCACCGTAGTCATTTGTTTAAATATATTTAAGAATTTTTCATGAACAGTTTTTTTAAATCATTTTTTCCTTTCATCTTGCCCTCCAATCCAGAACCTGAAACGTCGCTTTGGGATCGGCAGTTACAAAAACGTTATAAACAAACGGAAGTGACGAAAAAGAGACTGCATCATCACTTGATTCGACACATTAATTTTATGTCCAGAAGAACATGAAATCTTTTTTTTTTTTTTTTTTTGCTGGGTTTCATTGCATTTCAGACTTCACTGAAATGAAATAGCGAATCACAAGGGAGAGATGGCATATAACGAGAAAGATCACAGAAAGTAATTGAAAGCTTCATATGCATGAAATTAATTCATTAACTCCTGTCCGTGTGTCATGAATACCTTCAAGAGAAACCTGGAATTCTGTTTTGCCAAGAAATATTTCAGCTTTGATTTGCAAGCTTCGTTTAAATTCATGAGAAAATCGTTCTCTGTTTTTTTTTTCCCAACACATGCGTGTGAATGCATTAAAGCCCATCTATTTCGTAGTGGTCGTAGTCTTTCTCGTTGTCGAGCTGTTGACCCTTTATATAAAGAATATAGTTTGAATATTTAACAGGATGAACTCTGCTGAGATTCACTTCTCGTAGAAAGTATGGAAAATGTAAAAGTTAGTTCCTGCTCTGACTTCAGAAATTGAATCTGACATGCTTTGATTCTGTCTCTGAGTCTTTCTTTCTCTCTGTCTCTGTCTGTCTGTCCGTCTGTCTGTCTCTGTCGCTCTCTGTCTCTCTCTGTCTGTCTCTGAGTCTTTCTTTCTCTATGTCTCTGTCTGTCTGTCCGTCTGTCTGTCTCTGTCGCTCTCTGTCTCTCTCTGTCTGTCTCTGAGTCTTTCTTTCTCTATGTCTCTGTCTGTCTGTCCGTCCATCTGTCTCTGTCTGTCTGTCTGTCTGTCTGTCTGTCTCTCTCCCTCTCTCTCTCTCTCTCTCTCTCTCTCTGAAAGTAGTGTGCACAATACCTGAGGATAAGGGACAGGGAGATATCAGACCATTGCAGTCCCACAGAACTGGGAATGATCAGTAGAAGACCACACAGCTATATCCCATGACTGTGACATAGTTGGCACAGGGGGAGTGTCACAGAGAGGAAAGAGACAGTGTTGAAGAACAAAAAAACCCAGGTTATGCCACACGTTCAGAAGACAGTTTCCCAGTGACCCACTTTCTATTTCTTTCTTTTTTTTCACACAATGGTGCGCAAACCACGAGAGGCGAGACCGGCACAAAACTTCCCTTCTCCACCCTACTGGAGTAAACTCTCTCCGCACTGTGCATCAGAAGCCGTCAGACAGTGGGGTCGCACACTCCCCAGACTCTCTGTCAGGGCCAGGCCGTTCCACTGACTCAGGATTTCATTTCCAGCCGGAGGCGACGTGTTCAGTGACCGGAGAAATGGAAGAGCGAAGGCCCCGGTGCCAGAGAAGGGTTTTGAATCCGCCACACAGTTGGCTACAACCACACACCACTGAAGGTGATTGATGTCAGGTAAGATGCCCTCGTGTCAACGTCTGGATGGAGAGAGACACACAGAGAGAGAGAGAGGTGGGGATGTCGAAGGGAGAGGAGGGATGAAAGAGAGAGACACACAGAAAGACAGACAGACAGACAGACAGACAGACAGACAGA
>JAFLJL010000455.1:12500-15000 GCA_018398815.1 Conus ventricosus | reverse complement strand
TTTCTCCCCTAAAAAGAAGGAGCTTGGTTTTTTTCCTCCCTTACAACGGAGGAGCTTGTTTTTTTTCCTCCCTTACAACGGAGGAGCTTGTTTTTTTCCTCCCTTACAACGGAGGAGCTTGTTTTTTTTCCTCCCTTACAACGGAGGAGCTTGTTTTTTTTTCCTCCCTTACAACGGAGGAGCTTGTTTTTTTTCCTCCCTTACAACGGAGGACCTTGGTTTTTTCCTCCCCTACAAAGGTGGAGAGTGGTTTTTTTCCTCTCGTACAAAGAAGGAACTTGGTTTCAATTCTCTTTGGAAAGGGTTAGCTTGGTTTTAGCTCCCTTAGTCAGGATGTGATTGGTATTTGCTTTTCTTAGAAAGCGTGTGATTAATATTTGCTTTTCCTAGAAAGGGTGTGCTTGGTATTTGCTTTTCTTAGAAAGCGTGTGAGTGATATTTGCTTTTCCTAGAAAGGGTGTGATTGGTATTTGCTTTTCATTGGAAGCGTGAGATTGGTATTTGCTTTTCTTAGAAAGGGTGTGATTGGTTAAAGCTCTCCTTAGAAAGGATGTGATTAGTATTTGCTTTTCTTAGAAAGCGTGTGATTGGTATTTGCTTTTCTTAGAAAGCGTGTGATTGGTATTTGCTTTTCTTAGAAAAGGTGTGTTTGGTAGTTGCTTTTCTTAGAAAGGGTGTGATTGGTTAAAGCTTTCTTTAGAAAGAGTGTGATTGGTATTTGCTCTCATTGGAAAAGGGTTATCTTGGTTCTTGCTGTCTTTAAACCCGCGGTGTCAAAGGTATTTAGTCTTCTTAGAAAGGGTTAATTTGGTTCTTGCTGTCTTTGAGAAGGATGAACTTTATTTTTGCTCTCATTAAAAAGGGCGGCCTTGGTATTTGCTTTCCTTAAATGGGTGTGCCTAGGTTCTGCTCTGTTAAAAGGGTGAGCTTGGTTTTTGCCCACCTTAAGAAGGGTGTGCCTAGGTTTTGCTCTGTTAAAAGGGTGAGCTTGGATTTTGCCCACCTTAAGAAGGGTGTGACTGGTTTTGCTCTGTTAAAAGGGTGAGCTTGGTTTTTGCCCACCTTAAGAAGGGTGTGCCTAGGTTCTGCTCTGTTAAAAGGGTGAGCTTGGATTTTGCCCACCTTAAGAAGGGTGTGCCTAGGTTTTGCTCTGTTAAAAGGGTGAGCTTGGTTTTTGCCCACCTTCAAAAGGGTGTGACTGGTTTTTGTTGCTCTAGCTCTCCTTAACAAGAGTGGGGACTGGTTTTCGCTCTCCTTTGAAAGAGTCGTGACTGGTTTTGCAGTTCTGAAAAAGAGTGAACTTAGTTTTTGCTCCCCTTGACAAATTGAGCTTGCGGTTTTGGCTCTCACTAAAAGTGTGTGGGTGGTTTCTGTTCCCTTTACGAAGGGTGTGCTTGGTTTTGCGCTAATCAGACGGATGTGATAGGATTGTGTTGCTCTCCTTTATAATAGAGAACTAATTTTTTGTTTTCCTTAGAAAGTGGATGACTGGTTTTCTGCTCTCCTTAAAAAGGGTGAAATCAGTTTTTTCCCTCTTCTGACAAAAGGTGAGCTTTGTTTTTATTTTACTTAAAAAGGGTGAAATTGGGTTTTGCTCTCTTTAAAAGAAGGTGAGTTTGAATTGTGCTGTCGTTAAAAGACAACCCTTCCCTCAAGAAAATACCAGCAGTGCTATTCATCCAAAAGGAAAAGATCATACAAAGCGATCACATACTCGCACTCATTACCACCTGCCCCAAAGACTGTGATTTTTGTTTTTCTCGGGGAGATGGTGGGGTCGGGTGGATGGGGAAAGGGCCATGGGCGGAGACAGAGGAAAAGGGAGACACTGAAAGTGTCAGGAACAGGAAGAGCTTCATTAACCATACACCCATCACTGCAAATGCGCAGACATAAATGTGTTCAATACTAGACTGCATAGACGTCATGGAATTAAAACTGAGAATGAGAAGGAATGTATGTCCCTGAGAGGAACGTGAGAAGAAAGGCAGTAGCTCAGAGAACCGATTTCTGCTAGAAATGCAACTTTCTACACACACACACGAGTGCCGACTGAATAGACGTCATAAAAAGAATATAGAGAGTGAGACAGAATGTCACAGGTTTACAGAGAGAGAGAGAGAGAGAGAGAGAGAGAGAGAGAGAGAGGAGAGAGAGATGATGATGATGATGTTTCCAGCATAAATCGAGAAACGAGTTTTGTTGGTTGTCTGTGACAAGAAAGTGGGTGCCCCAGTGACCTGTTTCTCAGAGAGAGGGCATGGAAGTGTCAATCCTCCATCTTACCAATTAGAGAACGTTACTATATTTGGTGCGTTGAGATGGGGGGTAGAGGGATGGGATGGGAGAGGGGAAGTAATAGCAAGAACGCACGTTTAAAAGTTTTTTTTTCCGTCCTATCTTTTGTGACATTTTAATGGCATTACCACACACACACACACACACACACACACACACACACACACACACACACACACACACACACACACACGCACACACG
>JAFLJL010000455.1:7500-10000 GCA_018398815.1 Conus ventricosus | reverse complement strand
ACACACACAAAAACAAACAAACAAAGGAATGGAAATGTTCCAAAGACCCTTCCCTCCTCCTTCGCCCTCTCCCCCCAACCCCATCTCCTTGCTGCCCCTCCGTCTTCCCACTTTCTTCCCACCCTCCTGTCCACTAATCGACCCCACTGCATAAAAAAAAACCAGTACAATAAGAGAGATGCCAAGCCAGCAACCCCACGAAAAAGACAAGCATAAAAGGTTGCAGTTGTGATGCTCACGCCTTTGCCTCCGCGACAGCCTGTCTCCAAATCCTGCCGATTCATTGTGGACCGGAAGTGATATTGCTCGGTTACTGTGGCAACGGAAATGAATAGCAGTGCGTTGACGAGGGAAGAATTATTTGTCTTAACTGCAAACCACTTTTTTTTTAAACTGCAACCGGTTTTCGGTTCACTGCAACCGCACGTTTCATTGTAACTGACAAAATATTTCATTTTGACTGCTGTCATTCTATCACTTATCTTATTATCTTAACTGCACCGCTAATGTTTTTTTAAACTGCAACCGATATTTCACTTCAACTCTAACCACACATTTCGTTTTAACTCCAACCACACATTTTGATTCCAGCTACACATTTCATTTTGATTCCAGCCACACGTTTCATTTTGATTTCAACTATACATTTCATTTTGTTTCCAGCTATACATTTCATTTTGATTCCAGCTTCACATTTCATTTTGATTCCAGCTACACATTTCATTTTGATTCCAGCTATACATTTCATTTTGATTCCAGCTATACATTTCATTTTGATTCCAGCTACACAAATTTCATTCTGATTTCAGCTACACACATTTCATTTTGATTCCAGCTACACGTTTCATTTTGATTCCAGCTACACAAATTTCATTTGATTCCAGCTACACATTTCATTTTGATTCCAGCTACACATTTCATTTTGATTCCAGCTACGCATTTCATTTTGATTCCAGCTACGCATTTCATTTTGATTCCAGCTGCGCATTTCATTTTGATTCCAGCTACACATTTCATTTTGATTCCAGCTACACATTTCATTTTGATTCCAGCCACACATTTCATTTTGATTCCAGCCACACATTTCATTTTGATTTCAGCTACACGTGTCATTTTGATTCCAGCCACACATTTGATTTAATTCTAACGACACATTTCGTTTAATTCCAATCACTCATTTCATTAAATTTCAACCACTCATTTCATTTTCACTCTAACCAGGGTGTTTTTTTTTCTTTTTAATTTCAACCGCACACTTCACGTTAACTTCAAGCACTCATTTCATTTCAGCTCCCGTCAACCACTCAAACCACTCATTTCGTTTTATCTACAATCGCACATTTCAGTGAACTCCAACCACTCATTTCATTTGAACACCACCCGTCAAATATGTCACTTAAACTCGAACCACTCATTTTGCTCAAACTGCAATTACACATTTCACTTAAACTCAACCCGCTAATTTCATGTTAACTCCAATCACACATTTTGCTTAAACCCCAACCACTTATTCCATTTTTGTTACAACCGCTCATTTCATTTTCACTCCAGTCGCTCATTTCATTTCAACTCCAATCCCACGTTTCATTTAAACTGCAACCAGACATTTCATTTTAACACCAACAACACATTTCATTTTAATTTCAGTCCCACGTTTCAGGTCAGCCATCTGTTTCATTCGAACTTTAACATTAATTGATTGTTATAATTCACACTGTGTCATTGTAGCCAGAGCCACACTGCATTTAAAATCCATTTCAACTTTATTTTGTCTGCAAACATCTTCTGTTTCAACCGCAGATTCACGTCATTCTAACTACAACTATGATTTACTGTGTCTGCGTGTGCACTTGATTTAATGACATTTCTGCATTTTACCTCCACCCGTTCTTCTTTTTAACTATACCCATATTTCATTCAAGCTACAAGCACGCGTCACTTTGATTTTAGTCAGATTTCATTTTTACCATATGTCATCGTCATTGCAACCATATGTCGTTGTTGTTGTTTTTTTCATCTGCTTTTTGTTTGTTTGTTTTTTGCTTTGTACTTTTTTTTCCTGTCTTGTCATGTTTTCATTTCTGCTATGCCACTTCATATCTATACGGTATTCAGAGTAAAATGGAGACAGAAAAAAAAAACTGAAAGAGAGAATGGTTAAGGCTGTACAGGGAAATTCTGTTGTTGATGAAAGGGGCGAGAGAGGGAGGGAAAGGCGGAGAGAAGTGGGGAATGAGAAAGATTATATAATATTTACTAAAGCAGTTCATAGTCGGCACTCTTTTTAACACCCCAGTGTGAAACAGCATACCATAGAGACAGTGAAATAGATATGAGACATGTAAGGATAGGACACTACCTTGATGAGTATGTTTGCAGACAAAATAAAGTTTCAATGGGGTGACAGTTACATAACACACACACACACACACACACACACACACACACACACACACACGCACGCACGCACGCACACGCGCGCGCGCGCACACACACACGC
>JAFLJL010000454.1:2500-5000 GCA_018398815.1 Conus ventricosus | reverse complement strand
CAGACCACGTTTGTATGGAAAACAAGGGTGACAGCCAAGGCCGTCTGATCGTGTTACAGCAGTTCCATTTTCCTTTCTTTGTTTCAATTTTGTTAGCGAGTGTGGCACAATTGAAAGAAAAACAGCTCACATTCGCTCTTTCTTTCCTGCTTATTTCTATATTTCATTCTATATTTTTGCATTCCGTTTCGTTCATTGGGTGTTAGTGTTACATTGAGTCGGTTTATCCTTTGTTCTTGTCATCCTTTCTTTATTACAACCCCACTCTTCCCACTCCCTCATGTTCCCAAAATCTTCAGAAAATGTTTTCGGTTATGTGTGGGGTTTTGTTCAGTATTTTGTTTAAATATATATATATTTTATATATATATATATATATTTATATATATATATAATATATATATAATATATATTTATATATATATATATTATATATATATATATATATATACAGTTGCCATCATCAGCTTATTTGTATAGCAGAAAGACCCACAGTCATTAATTTGTTTGTTTGTTTTTTCTGCCACTGTGCTTTTTACCACTATTGCAATCCTTTGTTTATATGGGCAAGTGTGAGTGTGCACACACATGCCCGCGTGTGAGTGTGAGAACAGAGAGAGGGAGAGGAGAGAGAGAGAGAGAGTTTACGTTCCTCTTTCTGAGTTTTTACTTTCCAGCATATCATGAATGTTGTATTTAAGCGTCAGAAGCGTGAACAGTTCATTACTTTGAGCCCCCCCCCCCCCCACCCCGCCCCCACCCCACCCCCACCCCGCTGACTCCCCACCCCTCTCCTTTCACACCAACCTCTTCTCCCAAACTGAAGCCCTCGTGTAAACCTTTCAATTGATTGACCTCTTGAAATAGCGAGTGTTTTTGGGTTTTTTTTTTTAATTTCGCGCGTGACAGTGAAGAATCTTCAGTTTAGTGTTGCTCCCTGGTATGCTTCTTCCACATGTCACGCTCCCGATCGTCCGTTCTGGTTCCTGCAAAGAGCGGGTGAGTCGTGCGCTCTTGGCTTCTCCAGTGAACGTGTGAGCGCTGGAGCACAAACATTGCCCACAGACAATTCATCGATGTCTCCCCCATGATGTATTTCTAATCGATCCTTTCCCAATGTTTAAACAATCTTTCATAGAAACGGCGAACGCCGTGGGGTTTGCTTACCTCAATATGCCTTAGTTTGTTTGATTTTTCTTTATGAGAGAGAGAGGAGAGAGAGAGAGAGAGAGAGAGAGAGAGAGGGGGGGGGGACAGACAGACAGACAGACATATATTAAGACAGGGACAGAGATAGGGACAGAGAATCAGACAGATGGACAGACAGACAGACAGAAAGAGAGACAGACAGAAAGACAGACAGAAAGGCAGATGGACAAACTTTATGTCATAGCTGTTTTATTTTAGGATCAGAAGCGTGAACAGTTAACTATTTTGATTGCTCCAGCCACCCACCGCCCCCGCCCCCCCCCCCCCCCCCTCCCATCCCACCCTCTGATCCGATCCCACAATCCCTGTCTATAAGCTAAAACGCTCGTGTATAGCTCATTCATTAAAAAAAAAACATTAAAGGAGATCGATTTGTTTATGCTCCCTGGTATCCTTTTCCACTGGTCAAGCTCTTCTTCTTCTGCCTTCTTGCTCTTGCTATAAGAATGTGCTCCCCCGAGTGCAAAGACTATCCACCAACACACTCCTCCATGTGTCTCCTCACAGGATGTATTCCTACCCAATCCTTCTTTTTTCCAAAGTTATCCAGCCTCATGAACACGACATAAATGTTACCTACCACAATAAAGGAACTGACAAGTGCGCGCACCTGTAACCCTGCTTTCCCCACGTGAATGCGCATGTTTGTGTGTGTGTGTGTGTGTGTGTGTGTGTGTGGTGTGTGTGTGTGGTGTGTGTGTGTGTGTGTGTGTGTGTGTGTGTGTGTGTGTGTGTGTGTGTCACACACACACACACACACCACACACACACACACACACACACACACACACACACACACACACACACAGACAAGAGAGAGAGAGAGAGAGAGAGAGAGAGAGAGAGAGAGAGAGAGAAGAGAGAGAGAGAGAGAGAGAGAGAGAATGACAATGACAATGAATACTGTTTAATGTCATCAGCAAGTAACATGCTATTGAGAGAGGAGACGTAACGTAGACGCAGGTCAACTCATTTAACTAGCTTAGCACATAATTTACGGTCTTAACATATCATTTCGCATTCTAAATGCCTTATACAAATACAAAGCGAAGTGTTTAATTGCGTTTTCATTCAATGATGCCATTAACATAATCATGTGAAGAACATGGTTTTCTTAAGTACTTAGGTGGATTAATTGCTGTCGAACAGCTTGTAGTTTAGAACAAGTGAGAACAAAATGAATTTTCATTTTCATCATCTTCGTAGCAGAGTGGACATGTAAAATTACGATCATTCAAAGGCCTGTAACGGTTAGAATGTACACAGATATCTGAAACACCAAACCTGAATT
>JAFLJL010000453.1:12500-38913 GCA_018398815.1 Conus ventricosus | reverse complement strand
AAAAGTAGACTTTGCTGTTGGCGCTGGTTTATACATGCTGCCTTCTGACCTCAGACTCCAGATAGGTACAATAATAAACTACAACAATGAAATCCTTGTGGCAGGCAATGAACAGAAGGTCGGAAAAAAACGACATAAATTCTGGGCCAGTAATATTACAAACAATAAAAAAACACGATGACCCCCCAAGATTAAGTCATCCAATCCCTGAGGTCCAAAGTCCAAAGACCGTTGAAGAAGCCAAAAAAAATAATGACCATGAATATGAAAAGACAGCGCTTGTTGTTGTATTAACTGGCATAGGATTACTTGGACTTTATCTGACTAAATATTAACCCAACTATTAAGAGAACTAATGCCCATAAGTGCTCGGCCATAAAGCCAACTACTTTGCTTGCAGTAGACAAAAGCCAGCTAACAATACCACCTAATATACCAGGTAAAGAGTCTATAGCTTTACCAGCTAATTTTTTTAATAAACTCGCAAGATGATCAAGCTGTTTCTTTACCATGATTTATCAGGCGGAGGCGATGGCGGTGGAGGCACTGACCCAGCACCACCGCCACCTGTAATAGCCATCACCAGTGTACTTATTGCAAATCCTAAGGCCGTTATAACGCTTGCTAATGTGACTCCTTGCTCTCTAAACAGCGTTCGTATTCGTTCTGCTAGCGTCGTGTTTTCATATAAAATTCTTTCGATAGTTTCTCTTATTCTGCTCACTTGAGTTCGTAATTCTTCTCGGTTAGTAGACAACACTTCTAGTCTTGCTAATCTTTCTTCTTTAAGTTCATGTAGTCTTTGTTCTATTCTTTCTTTAACTTCACTCCCTAAGTTGGCCTCGTTAGCCTCAGCGAGTTTTTCTTTTTCTCTTTTTATTTGCTTATCTAGTTCACCCAGTTTTGCTGTATTGTTTTCTAATTCACCACTGATTCTTCTTAAAGCACGATCAAGGGCCACTCTTTCTCTATCAGTTATCTGTGGCTCGTGAATAGTTTTTGGTACTGTTTCTTCTGAAAAACTGGTTTCTGCTTCTATTGCATTTATTAATTCGCCTGCTGATTGATTTAATTCTTCAAGTTCCATGTTTTGCATTTGGTTATCTGTTCGGAGTTCTTGTTGTATGTTTTGATAGTAAGCAACTGCTTCCTCATCTAATTTTGGTTCAACAATGTCAAGGCGATTTTGCTCGCTTGCACTGAGCCTTTGTCTAACTGTATCCATGCCTACAAACCTTGATGGGTCTCGTTTAAACGTAAGCGGAACACGTTCTCCTTTGGCGTTTTTCACATACAAATGGCCGCCTTTTTGTTCAAAATCATCAGGGGCTATAAATTCGGGAGGTTCTATACCTAAACTTCTATAAAATGATTTGACCTTAGGTTCTGTTAATTCATGCACATTGAGGCCATTGAGCGATGCTGCATCAAGGAGTCATTTCGCTCGTGCTGTCTACAGGATCAAAATCAAAATCTTCTTCACCTCCAATGCCTGCCATATTTTTAAATAATTAACTTTTTATTTTGTTTTATAAAAATGTCACAAGCATATGGCTCGATTCTTGACCCGAATAGAAGACTGAAAGAACCCCGTGGCGTGAAGGGAAATAAACGGAATATTACTGTTCCAAATAATCCGTCTACTATTGATGCGGATCAAATTCTTACTGTCAGATTTCCAGACCTAGGAGCGGATGAAATGATTGTGCCAGGCTCTGCGCGACTTACTTTCAAAATAGACCTCGCTTCAACAACAGACCCAACCAGAACAGTTGTCCAGAATCTAGGACGGGCAATCGTTAAGAAAATTTCTATAAAACTTGAGGGGCAAGAAATATTTTCTTTACACAATGCAGACATATTTTTAACCTATTCTGATCTATGGCTAACGCGAATGAAAGGGATGATCTTGCGTTTCAAGGAATCGAAAATGAAGAAGCACTAAAACTTAGAATAGGCGCGAACTCGGCGCAGGTGAAAAAAGCAGCAAAAGTCTTTAGCTCTAAATTTTGCTTATGGAAATCGCTTTTCCATTCCCTTAGATTTTGAGTTGTTAAAAGCGCATGCCCCATACTTTCAAGGAGCATTACAAGACAGATTGTCATATGAACTAACTTTTAACGAATACAAACGTGTTATCAGATCAACAGACACCGAAGCAAAGTACAGCATTTCTGACATCTCGTTAGAGTTTGATGTTGTTAGCAACCCTAATTTAGCAAGGCTGATTGGGCAACAATATCAGTCACAATTTATAACATATTACGAAGCAGTGCGTCATCATTCAACATATCCTAAAAGCAGGGCAGACGCTATATGGAATTTTAATCTTAGTGTTACAGTAAAATCGCTTAAAGGTATTTTATTGCTGTGTGAAGATGAAGAACCATTCGCAAGAGCAAGTGAAAAGTTTTTAATCCAAAAATAACGAAAGTACAATGTTCGATTGATGGTAGTCCTAACCAATCTATGCTAGCGGGCTTAGACCTTATCAGCATTTTGACGAAATAAGAAAATTGTTTGGGGGTGGGAGGGGTAGAAGTCCAACAGCAGACCTTGTGTCTAAAGATCTACACCTTCACAGTGTTAGGCTTGACGATTATTTAACAACAAAATACGGTTTATGGATTGACCTAAGGTCAACAGAGGATAATCAGTTGCATGGAAGTGGGAGAAAAGTTATAGACGTAATAAACCTTCAAATTGAGAAAGAAAAAGATGCTGATAAACCACTTAATGTGCATTTGTTTTTATTAATTGATACACAGCTGAATATTAAAGATAACAGATTAGATTATATAGAATACTAAATTATTTTTTACTTTTTAAAAAGCATGCCTGTTGACGTTTATCCGAAAGTACCTACAGAAGAGATAGCAGGCAACTCTGCTCCTATAGAAGGCAACATTGACCCAGGGCCATCTCTGCTGCTGAAGTAAAAACCTTCAGATTAACCAACATTACGCAAATGCAACAAAAACTAGAGCAAGACCTTTCAAAATATAGCAAAACCAGACGAAGGTATTCTGCTGCCTTTAATGCTGTTACATATGTTAATACTGGAGCATCGACTTTGAGTGCACTATCGGCAGGGACAAGTGTAGGTCTCTTAGCAACAGGTGTTGGTGCACCGTTAGTTTTACCTCTAGGCGGGGTGTCTTTAGGTCTTGGCCTGTGTTCATTAGCTGTAAGTGCTGCTAGCAAAAAATTAAAAACTAAACTCCAAAAGCACACAGCTATGGTTCAACTAATAACAGCTAAACTTAGCTCGTTCAAACTGACAATAAATAAAGCGCTAGTTGACTCGCACATCACGGATGAAGAATTTAGTCGTTTACAGGCCGATTTTGATGACTATAAAAGACAAAAGTTTGATCTTCAAAGAAAGGCGAGGACAAGTTTTTCTCAACAGCCAGACGCCGAGCAGATAAAAAAGGAATGCTTAAAAAAAGTAAACGAAACATTAAACTCTGTTCTAAACAGCTCACATTAACAACGCCAAAGGGTGTTTATACTTTAGTTTATGAGTCCAAGCACAAAAAGACCGTTGATATTGATTCTGATTAATTTTTTTTTTTTAATTTAAATAAATATTTTGAGTTAGAAAAGAAACTCAACATGGCTAAGACATATGAAGGACCAGACGAATTGTTTGAAGGAATGCTTGAGGGAGAGCGTTTATCAAAAGCTTTAAATGATATTAATCTAGAAGTCATTGATCCAACAAACGTACAGGCAAGTGTTGTGCATGCTATTTCTCAAGTTCCAGGTAAACTAACAATAGACCCGCCAGTTAAAGTACAGTTAGCTGTTTTTATCGACTATATAACAATAAATGAAGAAAATCTAGGAGTCTGGGTCTCGACTAAACAACAGGTTATTCTTTCTAATAATGACTTAACACCTGGTTGGGCAGACCAACTGCTTACGCAGTTTGATGTGGCCGCTGAAGAAGCCAAAATGAGAGGCTCCGGTTGGTCAGAGAACGAAGTCTTAGAGATTAGATTAAAACAGGCTAAGTATGAGCCGATTGTTGGCAAGTCTTACATTCCACTGCCTCCAGCATTAGTCGCAAAAAGAGCAGTTCTAAACATAAAGAATTCAGACAACAAATGTTTCATGTGGTGTGTTCTTGCAAGGCTGCATCACGTTGCTAAAAACGCAGAGAGAGTATCTAACTATGAACCTTACATCAATGATCTTAACTTTAGTGGAATATCCTTTCCTGTTAGCGTGGATTCCATTGATCAGTTTGAAGAACAAAACAAACCAATAACTGTTAATGTATACACATGGGATGAGGAAACAAATCTACTGTCGATTAAAGTGTCCAAGAACAGTCCAACAATAGGTGATCCAGGCAAAAATCATGTTGACTTACTACTGATGCTTTCGCAGCGGGGCTACCGCATTACACATTGATACGAACAATGAGTAGATTATTGCAGCATACTTCAAAGCATTACCATAAACAAGAATTCTGCAGAAAATGTTTAACAAGAATTCCATCTGCTCAAGCCGCAAGCGAACATAAGAAACATTGTATCGGCCCAGTTGACTGTAATACAGAACTAATTACGCCCCCACCCGGATCTAAAGTTAGTTTTAAGAACTGGAAACGGATGCAAAATTCTCCATATGTTGTTTACGCAGACTTCGAATCACTCATTGTTCCTTATGAAGGGCCAGCGCCACAAAAACTTCGAAAAACAGACAAAAAGAGTAATCACCAGATTTGTTCATTTGCCTTCGTTATTGTCAGGTCGGATGGCGCTCATTCAACGCCAGAATTATATAGAGGACCCGATGCTGCAAAATACTTCTTAGAACGCATGCAGCAAGTGCGTAACGCCTGTTCTAATAAACTGAATCTCTCAGGCATTATTATGACTCCTGAAGATCAACAACAGTATGACTCAGCCACACATTGTTGGATTTGCGGTTTAGGCCTCTCATCAGACGCAGCGAATCCAACAGTAAGAGACCATGATCACATTAGCGGAAAGTTCAGAGGAGCGGCGCATAACAAATGCAATCTTCAACTAAAGTTTGATCCAAAGACATGGAAGCTGCCTGTATTCTTTCACAACTTGCGAGGTTATGACTCTCACCTTATAATGCAAGCAGTAACCAGCGCCTTCAGGGTAGCATGCATTGCACAGTCATCAGAAAAGTACATGTGCTTTAATCTAAATAACATGTCTTTTTATGACTCTATGCAACACATGATGGGTTCATTAGAGTCACTGGCTATGTCCTTAAAGTCTTGCCCAATAACAGAAGAATATTTTGACCCAACTCTCGTTAGAAAGGGCGTTTATCCTTATGAGTACATGAACAGTTGGGAAAGGTTTGACGAAGATACACTTCCACCTAAAGGCGCGTTCTTTTCTAGTCTTAGAGGAAAGGACATCAGCGATTCTAATTACCAACATGCTCAAGATGCGTGGCAGAAGTTAGAGTGTAAAACGATGGGAGACTATCATGACTCATACTTGATGGCTGATGTATGTTTGTTGGCGGATATTTTTGAAAATTATAGAAAGACCTGCATGAAACATTATAGCCTGGATCCCGCGCATTACATTTCTGCGCCCGGGATGAGTTGGGATGCTTTCTTAAAGTTTACTGGAGTACAGATTGATTTATTGTCTGACCTACCAATGATTCAGATGATTGAAACGGATTGCGTGGAGGAATTAGTATGGCGTCGCATCATTACTGTAAAGCAAACAACAAATACTTGGACGACTATGATCCAAGTAAAAGGTCTAACTATCTCATGTATTTAGATGCAAACAATCTGTATGGTTGGGCAATGGCGCAATCACTTCCATTACGCAACTTTAAAATGTACACAGAAGACAATCCAAAAAATATTCAAAAGGCATTAAAGTGGTTGGGCAGTTTGGCGCCTGATCAATAGCGTGGATACATTCTAGAAGTTGACTTAGAATATCCTCATGAACTCCATGACCTGCATAATGACTATCCATTAGCAGCAGAAGTCTAAAGATGAACCCAAGAGAGCCGCCTAAACTTGTGCCTAATCTTCGCGGCAAAAAAAAATTATGTCTGTCATTACAGACTTCTACAATTTTATTTAAGACATGGTTTGAAGTTGACAGCTGTTCATCGCATAATTGCTTTTGATCAAGAACAGTTCATGAAACCATACATCATGAAGAACACTGATCTTAGAACTAAATCCACAGATGCTTCAGAAAAAGACTTTTTCAAGCTGATGAACAACAGCTGTTTTGGAAAGACTATGGAGAATCCGCACAAGCGCAAAGATGTCAGATTAGTCACCAAAGAGAACGAAACAATTAAGCTGACTTCAAAACCTAATTATCAGGACTTTAGAAGATTTCATGATCAGCTTTTTGGCATAATAATGAAAAAAAAGAAAGTCAAATTGGACAAACCTGTATTTATTGGGTTTACCGTTTTAGAATTATCAAAGCTTTTGATGTTGGAATTTCTTTATGACTACTTTAAACCCCTGTATCCAGAGTCCAGAGTGCTTTACACAGATACAGATAGTTTTGTTATAGATATCCCTACTGAAGACATCTATAAAGACATGGAAATCGAAGTGGCTAAAGGTCATGCGGGATGGTATGATACATCTGATTACCCTAAAGACTCGCCTTTACATTCAACTGTTAATAGGAAGGTTTTAGGAAAGATGAAGGATGAATTATCAGGAGGGGTGATTAAGGAGTTTATTGGTTTAAGGTCGAAAATGTACAGTATTTTGAGCCAGGAGAAAATCATTAAGAAAGCAAAGGGAATATCTCGCAGTGTTGTGCAGTCAAACATATCACATGACAACTACAAAGAAGCATTGTTTGGTAATAAGACTTTTCATCATGACAACGTAAAACTACGATCTAATCTACATGAGATCAACACAACGGTTGTAACAAAGAAGTCATTAGATAGAACAAACACAAAACGTGTGTTTGTTAATCCTGAGTTTTCATATGCAATTGGGCACTGGAGAACGTTATAATTATATATCTTCTTTGTCCGCGGGTTCGGGTTTATATTTTTCCCGAAGTTTATCTATAAGCTCAATCGCATCAATATCCAATTCATTCAAAATTTTTCTCATGTTTGCTTGATGTGCTCGAATTTTTTTTATTATTTCAAGATATTCTTTATCCCATTTTTCATAATCAAAATTTGGGATTTGGGGTTGTAGGCGATCTGGATGCATTGCCATGTCCTGATGAGTCCTCGCAAATGTTGCCCTAATAGCAGAATTCAAATCAAATGATTCCCGCATCAATTCCAAGGTCTCTGCATTTATCATTCTTGTTTCCGGTTTAGTTCCATGTAAGAATTCTTTCTTCTGTGCCTCAATACGTAAGGCTTCTTCGTTGTGAGCTTCCATTTTAACTCAAATATATTTACGTAAATTAATTAAAGCGGAACTGTGTCTGGTGGGATTATCTGCAGTTCTTCCTTCACAAAAGATCTTTGAGGAGCTGGTTGTTTTGTTGTGTCAGTTTCTCGTAAAAATACACGGGCGGATTCATTTTTACAATTCTTTTTATTTCATATGGATCAACACTCCAAACTGGATCTGTTGCCCTGATGCGAGTGTCCCTTCTGCTTCCCCGGTAAATAAAGGTACCTTACTTTTAAACCAAACGGTAATAGTTTGCTGGATGACCTGGAGTCTTCAGCAACATTTATTGTTTTTCTTTTGATTGCTTGTACTGGTTTTAGCCCTTTAAATTCTTCATTATTCATTGCGCGCAAAACTGAGGGCAATCTTCTAACCATTCTGTGTTGCGAGAATTGTCAATTAGCTCTCTGTGATACTGGTAGGAGAAAAGTCTTTCAGCTAACTGTTTGTTAAAGTTTTCAACTAAAGCCTGTGATCTGTGAACTCCTGGAATGCCTCTTTTAATGGTAACTCTATGTTTTAACAATAATTGATTCACTCGCCCTTTAAATTCTTTCCCATCATCAACTTGAATCATGCGAGGATAAGTTAAGGGGCCCATTGGTATATCAGTTGTATGGCAACAGCAACAGCAGAAGCACTCTTTTGTGTTAATGGTTCCGCGTCTTTGTATCTTGAAGCTATGTCAATGACTGTGAGTGCGTACTTAAATCTTTTTCGTCTAATCGTATCATGGGTAAATATAGAAGGTCCATTTGATGGGTGTCGTTCGGTATTGTATTCACAAAGTGTGGTCTCTGTATTCGTTTGGGTGCAGGTAAATAAATTTGCCAAATCGCTTGTTTAGATAACCATTCTTTTGCTGTTTGTTCACTGACTCCTGCCGCTTGGCTTAGCTTTTTTATTGCCGTGATTCCCTTCCAATATCCTTTTGGCGAATAATAGATTTTGTTCATTTTTATTCAGCCAATATTATGTGCAACAAAATACACAACGGTCATACCAAAGACAATAAACACGATTTCTTGCATCTTTTGTTTTTCTGATGGTTGATAAAAGTCACTGAATTTTGGTGGGGGCAATGTTTCGATTGGTTTTCCTGTTACAAGATAATATTCTTTTATTGCCTGGTCAACATCTTTAAATGTGTAAGCTGCATGTCCCTGTTTTTTCAGAGTATCGTTAATGAAATCTAACTGCTCGATTCTCTGCTTTTCATAGCGATCTTGTGCTGCAGCTAGTTGCTCCACAGCTTTGTTATGTCTTTTTCTCTCGCCGTCAACCCGCAGTTTACTAAATGCGTAATTACTTCCGCTAAAAGCAAGCGCATTCACCACAGCGCCGCCTATCATCATTACGAGTGAAGCCATTTTTTATAAATGTATTTTTTATTTTACATATTTATATTCTCTGGAATTATTTCTTGCTTAACTAGAAAATCTTTCGTAGCAAATGAAGCTGCAATAATAGCAATCAGTTTTGCTGAATCCTCAAAGTCTAGTTTGCCAAGATCTGCTGGCTTTATTTTTAACAAGCTTTTACCAAGCATCGTGTATCCTACACTTAGACCCCCAATGACAGCAGAATGGTATACAAGGTTGGCAACAGTTTTTTCGGCGCTCATTTTTAAAAACAAAATAATTATAATTAATAAAAACATGAACACCGATGATCTATTAAACCTTCCTGAACTTATGATTACAAATGACCAGGTTGATGAGCAAGCTATTATGCCAAAAAAAGAAAGACTGTATTCTTTGGCAGCATGTGGAAAAACAAAACAGTTCCTCGGAAATGAATTCAGCATAGAACAGATTCAACAAATGTCGCCGCAAGACATTTTAAAGTATCATAACAGGTATGAAGCGCAACTAGGATCAAGAATGGTAAAAAGTGTAGGGCAAACGGTTCTTAGTTTGTACACTAAACTAGTCAGTAGATTTGCCCCCATTGATTCTGAACAAGACTTTATGTATGATTTAACGCAGGATCCAGTTTTAACAAAGTCATTAGAGTCTCTAGGATGTGATCTATACTACAGATTTGGAACATTACTGTCGCCATTAATCATGGGATTAATTACATTTAATCATATAGATTTTAATTCCCTTCAAAATGAAAGAGCCAGAAAATCATCAGAACCAGAATCAGAAAACATTGAATCAGGTGAAAGTGGTCACTAAAACACCTCATCCAGGTCGCATTGCAGCAGGAAAAAAATTAGCTGAGTGGAACAAACAAAAAAAATTACAGTTACAATCACAGAATATAGCTCATAATGAAAACATAACGCCGCCAACAGTTGTTTCAATGCCGGCTATAAAAACACCAGAACAAGTTGATTCAAGGTCTACAGCACCAAAGCCTTCATGGAATATTGAACTTAAAACTGTTGTCATTTTTGGCGTCCTTGTTGCTGCTGGGGGCGGTTATTACGGTTATAAAAAATATAAACAAAAACAACAAGAACCAAACCAGTCCAAACAATCTCAACCATTATATACCACAGACGAACACAACAGCACACCAGGACCGCCAACAACAAAAGATCATTTTGATCCATTTCAGATGCAATAATATTTTAAGAACTTAAATTTTTTTGATAAAAATAGACCATGGCGGATTATTATTTGTTTAAAATGATGGAGTCAATAAATAAAGACATGAAGTCTATAAAAGACATTTCCATAGACCAGAATTGTAATCAATGTGGTTGCTTACGATGTAAGAACTTCATTAAGATCTATGCTGACCAATCTCACGCCAATGACACTGAGCAAGACATCCTCGCCAATGACACGTTTTTTGAGGCGTGTGTGTACTATATTAGACATTTACTATTTAAGATAAAAACATAGATTGTCTTGTTTTTTTTTGATAATTATAAGATAACTTAAATAAGAACTTGGTTGTACTTAGAGGATGACTTAAATATGATCTTAGGTTAACTTGGGTAAGAACTTGAGGATGACTTGAGGACAACTTGAGTAAGAACTTAAAAGTGACTTGGGGTGACTTGAGGATGACTTAAGTAAGAACTTGTGAATGACTTGAGGATGACTTGTGAATGACTTGAGGATGACTTGAGGACAACTTGAGTAAGAACTTAGAAGTGACTTGGAGTGACTTGAGTTAAGAACTTGTGGATGACTTGAGTGTGCATGCGTGGGGTGGGGTGGGGTGGGGTGGGGTGGGGTTGGGGTGTGCATGCGTGGGGTGGGGGTGGGGACGTGCGTGTGTAGGGTGGGACAAAACACACACACAAACAAACAACAAAACACAAACAAACAACAAACACAAACAAACAACAAACAAACACACAATAGACAGGACAGTGCTTGTGGGAAAGTGAAGGGGGCTTTTTGTTGTTCACACTTGAACGTCATAAATTCAAGGCAGCCACCGAAAGCACTTATCAGAATCCTGAATCAATAATCACAGGATCTGTTTCAGTTCTATCGGCGGCCACCCGAAGGCAGCCTGAAAAGGAGGTGTGCAGTACGTTGAAGCAAGTTTTCAGGAAAAATGTTTGCCAGGCGGTTACAGCGTAACCGTTACTATTTTTAGAAGCCCGTCATACTATCGTCAGTAGTCCAAACCCCACCACGCAGGCCTGCACGCTGTTAGGTCGTCCCTGTGGCCTCAACAGCCTAGCCTTCGCTGCTAGCCAGGTGGTTACAGCGTAACCGTTACTATTTTTAGAAGCCCGTCACAGTAGTTCAGAAAACTTGACAGACAGGCGGTTATATATAGCTGTTTCTGTTTTAAAACCGCGTCATTCCAATCGTCAGTAGTTCACAAAACTTGCCAGCATTAACCGTTACTTTATTGGGAAGCTTGGAGCTCATCTGTTTTTGGTAGTGAAAGAGAGCATGACCAATACTTCTTAAATTCAGGGACTTGCAACATGGAAGTAATCTGTTTTAACTTGCTAGAAATATACCTCATGGGAAGCCTGACAGTGAAAAACTGTGGATATCCATAAAGGATCTTTGCAATAGCACGCAATTTGCGCGCATGATCATCAGAATAATCACATTTCTCTTTGAGCCATTGTGCCCAGTTTTGAGCAATCCTACCTTTTTTCCTTTCCACATCAAACCATTTTTTGCAAAGATTCAAAAAATGCCCAAATTGAACGTAGATCATGATTGTTTGAGCATCCTGCTTCTTCACATTTCTCACGGCCTTTTGTAGCCTGTCAACAATTTCATTTTCATCTGCTGTTTGTGAAAAAAGGTTATCCGAAAACGCTTCTCTTGAAATCGTTGAGTTAAGATCTGCTTGATTTGATACAAGATAGATATGCAGCTCATGATTGGTCATCTCTTTCCTGCTTTTCTTTTTTCCTTCCTTTTGTTTAAACAATTGTAAAAGAGATTTTTTGGGCTGTTTTGGCAGTTTTTGTGGGCCTTCTCTCTCTGCTTTACGAGCCGCTTCAATCATTTTTTCAAAGTATCTTATATTTTCATGTAAAGCATTCTTTTCTTCCTCTGTCCACAATTCCGTTGGTGTTGGCGGCGGTAATGGAAGATTTTGGGCTTGTTGGAAAGTTGTAGCTGATTCCATGTCTTCCACACCCAAATAATTTAATCTATAAAGTTGTCGAAAAGGTATTTGTGATTCAAGAACTTTTTCTAACCTAGAATCCACACTGTCTTCTGAAACTGCAGCTATATTTTGTGCCATATGCAAACACTTCTCTCGCAGAAAAAGCACCGTCTTCACACCACCACAGCACTCGGAGAAATGAACAACAAGTGCTGGGCGGAAATGTCATCACTACTAATCAGCTGATTCTATCTAGTCTTGTGATTGGCCGGCCGTGACATCAGCCCATCGCGTGTCAACGTGGTAGTGTTGACGTAGCAGCCTAGAATGTTCAAGAACATTAGCCGATGCAATCGTTGGCCTGGGAGAGAAGAAACGCAGTAGGCTCGCAAGGCGTGTTTTATTGATTTTTTTGGTCAGAACATAGGGAGACACACAGTTTGTAAACGGGTCGCTCAGCCTGCTGACTTACTGCGTCGTTATAATTGTGTTGTCTTGGTCTTGCAAAAAAAGGTGACAGAGTAGTACAGACTGTTTGAGGGAACGCAGACACTATTTATTATAGATGACTGTTCAGCAGAAAGAAACACTTTGTCAAAACTATCTTTCAGTGGAAGACATGCGGGGATAAGTGTGTGGATTTCATGTCAAAAATATACACAGTATGTATGTTTGTAGCATTTACTAACAAAAACTAATAAATACCAATTCCTGTCTCAAAACCGCCCTCTCTCTCTCTCTCTCTCTCTCTCTCTCTCTCTCTCTCTCTCTCTCTCCGAAACTTGTTAACCTGGTCAGGTAAGCGCCACCAGCCCCCGCCTTATGGTGGTTACAGTTAGTTAATTACAGGTATCGCATGAGCCACCCAGGACCGCTGTGCATGGTACACTTAGCCAAGTCTTAGTTTGATGACTGTCTCCGCAAAAATGATGTTATTGAAAATGACTGTCTGCGCGAAAATGATGTTATTGATAATGATCAGAAAAACGCGGAAAAACTAAAATCTGAAAAGTTTAATAAATTAGTATTGAAAACGGATAACCCTACACAGTATGTTTGTTTGTAGATAATCGTTATTTTTTGGTTATTAAAGTCTTACTTGTTAGAGAACTAATAAATGCCGCTTCTAGGTCACTTTCGCCCGAAAACTAGTTGAGGGCGAAAGTGAGTTAGAAGCGGCATTTATTAGTTCTCTCAAACTGTCGTACTCATGTATGCCCAACCTCAAAAACCTGATTGACGCATCCAACAAAATGAAAATCAACACAGCAAAGAAGGGTGAAGAAAGGAAATCTTGCAATTGCATCAGAAAGGAGCAGTGCCCACTAAACAACAAATGTCTTCACAGCAACATTGTATACCAGGCTACTGAGAGAACAGTATTTTACCAATCCTGGCTCACTTTCGCGATCAACCAGTTTTTGGGCGAAAGTGGCCTAAAAGCCGCCTTTCCCTGTTCTCTGACAAGTAAGACTTCAATAACCAAAAAATAACGATTATCTACAAACAGACATACTGTGTAGGGTTATCCGTTTTTAATACTAATTTACAAAACTTTTCAGATTTTAGTTTTTGCTTAATCCTGTGTTTTTCCTGGTCATTTTCAATAACATCATTTTCGCGCAAACATTCATCAAATGAGTCTCTGTCTTTCATGTGAAATAAAACTACAGTCTTCAACTGCTCTCTAAAAGTCTTTTAAAACTGAGTTATATTTTTGACATAAAATCCACACACTTATCCCAGCATGTCTTCCACTGAAAGCTAGTTTCGACAAAGCGTTTCTTTTTTTAACTATGTCTCTTTCTGCCGAGCAGTCATCTATAATAAATAGCGTCTGCGTTCCCTCAAACAATCTAAAAAAGGCTTCTAAACACTCACTCAATTTATTGCTGGGATCAACTAAAAATATGGCATCATCCATCCATATAAACCTTCTATCATAATATGCTTTGTTCCTTTTTAAGTGTTGTGCAGAAAATCACAAGATGAGCAAAATTATAACGATTAAACTGTTTGTAACAGGTCGAGGATAAATATTGTTTTCCCACAACCAGTCTGTCCCAAAATCATTGAACAATGAGGGGATTTTATCATAAAGTTTAACTGCTCCATAGTTTTATAACAGAATTTAATCTAATCCAGTTATTATTTTTATCATACTCTCCGTCAAAACTTGTTCAGTATAATAAAACCCTATGAGGCCTAAATGTGTAAGATTAATCCAATTTAGTTCTGTAAGATTGTTTCTATTTAAGTCACATTGATTTTGTTGCTTGTTGTTATGATCTTAATATCCTCACCATTGTGAAGAACGACGACAACAACGTTAAGGCGTTTAACGTCTAAGTTTTGCCAGCTAATATTAATTCCTTTTATAAGGACGTCACTAACGCCCACAACCCCATCCCTCTCCACATCTTTAAAGACAGAAATTTCAAATATCATTGTGAACGTGTCTCCTAATTTTCTGCTTGGAAAGAACTGTAATTTTGTAGAAGCTTTTTTTACAACTGTTTCTTTTCTGTGGAGGATGTACTGTTTTTTCCCATACGGCGTTATTTCAATTTCTTTCCGACTATTGTCGTCCGGCATAAGACTTACATGTAAAGGGCCAGAGTTGAATGCTTTTCTGAAACTTTTTTGACGGCTAAAATATGTAAATGGGCTTATGAATTCAAATTTTATGTCCCATTCTAAATATGGTTCTAAGTGCCATTTGAGGTCAGGTTTTCGAACTATTTTATATTCATACTGGCCAACATTATTTGCCTCTAGATTGCGCAGTTGTTCTAGTTTAGGAAACTTTTTGTTGTCGCCAACCTCTTTGCGTTTATAATCACCATCTTTAGTGTACTCAAAACCATACAAAGCGCCTATCTCACCATTTTGTTCAAAGTCCGCAACATCTGCAAGGTCTTTTAATTCAAAGGGTTATACACCTTACAGGCGCTAATGTAACTCCTGATTCTTCTGGCCCACGCGACATTTTTTTTAGTAATGTATTATTTTATTTCCAAAACAATGTGCAGGTTATCACATTTCACAACTTTCCCCGCTTTGTCTTTGATTTTTATATTAAATGATCCGACCCTCCCACAAACTATCTTTTAAACTGTAAATTAGGGAATTGTATAATTTCATAATCGCAATATGCAGCTTTCCCTGACGGAAGAGCTCTTAAAACAGTTGAGGGTCTTCCATCATATAAGTTTTCATCAGTGCTTAGCTCATCCAAATGAATATAGAGTAATGAATGTAATGCAAGATCGAGCGGATTTTCTCCCTCATAAGTAGTTTTGTTTGCTGCAACTCTAAACTATGAACGGGCAGATGGCAGTTGTAAAGCCTAACATTTTAGCTAGCTCTTTATCAAAAAGGTAACCTACTTCTTCTTCTTCAGGTTTGAAGGCCAACATTGTTTTTAGATTTGCTTTGTTAAGTTTGAGAGCAATGTTGAAGTTACTCATTGCTTCTTTTAGCGAGCAAAACCCGTAATAACCATCAGGTATGGTTAACTGGCTAACTAATAGGCCTCTATTATTAACTTTTCTAATCTTATTATTCTCCTTGGCTTTGCTTATATTAAACCATACGACTTTGTAGAATATTTCATGGAGCGCGACCGTTTTAACCCGCAATTGTTATCAATAGCATGTTCTAAAACGAAGGACGGTCTTGCGTTGTTATTGTTACAAACATTTTTTAAAACAAATTAAAAATGAGTGCATTCAAATATACTGGTGCAAAATATTCTGTTGGGCCGCACTACAGTCTTAAAAATATAGCAACTGATACTCTTGACATTGCTGTGACCCAGACTGCCTCTTTTCATAAAAAGGTGAGTACTCCATTAAGCAGATATCTTAACCCTCCTATTGAAAACGACGCATCAAGAAAGCGTGGTTTAGTCATCCGATGCAGTTTTATCAGAACCAGTTAAACTTTGCTGTGTTTTGCGCATCAACTGGGTGTGGAGTGTCGTATGCTGATCATTTAAATCACCATGATCCTTTGGTGAGGTCAGTGTACAGATTTCATTTTTATTACACCTTCATACGTATTTTGACTGAACTGCAAGCGCCATTACCAAATGACAAACCATTTAATCCACTTAGCAACAGAATAGACATGAAGGCTTTTGAAAGGATCTGTAACGAATTCAATATTAACATCAAGACAGGCTTTAGACAAAAGTTGGATCATAATCATGGCCTAGGCGACCTTTATTTTCGGGGCACGCACAGAAAGTATAACTATGACTGGCATCCTCCTTTCAAATCTTTCTTTTTTGGCACAACTGTTGAGCCCGGGTCCCTACAGCAAGAGCATAAAACAGCATGGACAACATTTATCTTAGACACTTCTAATGGCCTAACTAGGGCGGGAATAGAACGAATAAACGACTCTATTCGTACTTACGTTTGGTGTTTGCTAGGTTCGCAAGCACAGGCAAGATCAAGCATAACTGATCCTTCTACTGGCTTTGACGCGCAAAAACAATACTTAGCAAATTTAGAGGACGCCATTAATTCTACAGTTGATTTACCTTCAAGTATTAAAAGATACCAAAATGTTTTACAATACGCAAGGTCGAAAGTAGACTTTGCTGTTGGCACTGGTTTTTTACATGCTGCCTTCTGACCTCAGACTCCAGGTAGGTACAATAATGAACTACAACAATGAAATTCTTATAGCAGGCAATGAACAGAAGGTTGGGAAAAACGACATAAATTCTGAGCCAGTAATATTACAAACAATAAAAAAACGCCCAAGATTAAGTCATCTAATTCCTGAAGTCCAAACCCCCAAAGTCATTGAAGACTCAGCAAAGCTCGGGACTCTGTTCGCGATGACCATGAATATGAAAAGACAGCGCTTGTTCTTGGATTAACGGGCATAGGATTACTTGGTCTTTATCTTACTAAATAGTAACCCAACTATTACGAGAACTAATGCCATAAGTGCTCGGCCATAAAGCCAACTACTTTGCTTGCAGTAGACAAAAGCCAGCTGACAATACTCCCCAATATTCCTGGTAAAGCGTCCACGGCTTTACCAGCTAATTTTTTTAATAAACTTGCAAGATGATCAAGCTGTTTTTTTACCCATGATTTATCAGGCGGAGATGGAGGCGATGGCGGCGGAGGTAATGAACTTTGACCACCGCCGCCTGTAATAGCCATCACCAGTGTACTTATTGCAAATCCTAAGGCCGTTATAACGCTTGCCAATGTGACTCCCTGCTCTCTAAACAATGTTCTTATTCGTTCTGCTAGCGTTGCGTCTTCATATAAAATTTTTTCGATAGTTTCTCTTATTCTATTCACTTGAGTTCGTAATAGGTCTCGGTTAGTAGTCATCGCTTCTAGTCTTGCTGATCTTCTTGCTCAAGATTTTTAGTCTTTGGGCTATTCTTTCTTTAATATCACGCCCTACGATGCGGTCGTCAGCCTCAACGAGTTTTTCTTTTTCTCTTTTTTATTGCCCATCTAGTTCACCTAGTTTTGCTAAATTGTTTGTTAATTCGCCTCTGATGCTTCTCAAAGCATGATCAAGGGCTGCTATTTCCCGCATAGGCAATGGGGAATCATTAATTGTTTTTAACGCTGTTTCTTCTGAAAACTGGTTTCTGCTTCTATTGCATTTATTAATTCGTCTGCCGATTGATTTAATTCTTTAAGTTCCATGTTTTGCATTTGGTTATCTGTCGGGAGTTCTTGTAGTGTGTTTTGAAGTTTAGCAACTGCATCCCTATCTAATTTTGGTCTAGCAATGCCAAGGCGATTTTGTACGCTCGCAGGGAGTCTATTTCTAATTGAACCCACGGCTAAAAACTTTGGTGGGTCTTTTTTAGTTGTAAGCCGAACAAGTTGTCCTTGGGCGTTTTTCACAGACAAATGCCCATCTTCTAATTCAAAATCATTTGGGTCTATAAATTCGGGACGTTCTTGGCCTAAACTTTTGTAAAATGCTTCGACCGTACTTTCTGTTAATTCACGCCGCATTGAGAGCGTTGAGCGATGCTGTGTCAAAGGGATCATTTCACTCATGTCGTCTCCAGGATCAAAAACATCATAATCTTCTTCGCCTTCAATTCCTGCCATGTTTTTAAATAATTAACTTTTTATTTTGCTTCATAAAATGCCACAACAAGCACATGGCTCGATTCTTGACCGCATAGAAAACTGAAAGAACCCTTGGCGTGAAAGGAAATAAGCGGAATATTACTGTTCCAATAATCCATCTACTATTGATGCGGATCAAATTCTTACTGTTAAATTTCCAGACCTAGGAGCGGATGAAGTGATTGTGCCAGGCTCTGCGCGGCTTACTTTCAAAATAGAACTCGCTTCAACAACAGACCCAAACAGGACAGTTGTGCAGAATCTGGGGCGGGCAATCGTTAAGAAAATTTCTATAAAACTTGAGGGGCAAGAAATATTTTCTTTACATAATGCAGACATATTTTTAACCTATTCTGATCTATGGCTAACCGAGAATGAAAGGGCCGATCTTGCGTTTCAAGGAATAGAAAAAAATGAAGCACTAAAACATAGAATAGGCGCTGGAGATGCTAAAGACGGCAAAAAGCATGAAGCAGTAAGTTATGCGTTTGGAAATCGCTTTTCCATTCCCTTAGATTTTGAGTTGTTAAAAGCGCATGCCCCATACTTTCAAGGAGGATTAAAAGACAGATTGTCATATGAACTAACTTTTAATGAATACAAACGGGTTATTCTATCTACAGACACCGCAGCAAAGTACAGCATTTCTGACATCACGTTAGAGTTTGACGCTGTTAGCAACCCTAATTTAGCAAGGATGATTGAGCAACAATATCAGTCACAATTAGTAATATATTACGAAAGAGTGATTCATCATACAACATATCCCAAAAGCAAGGCAGACGCTATATGGAATTTTAGTTTTAGCACCGCAGCACGATCACTTAAAGGTATTTTATTGCTGTGTGAAGATGAAAAAGAACCATTCACAAGGCAAAGTGAAAAGTTTATTAATCCAAAAATAACGAAAGTGCAATGTACAATTGAGGGTAGTCCTAACCAAATCTACGCTAGCGGGCTTAAACCTCATCAGCATTTTGACGAAATAAGAAAATTGTTTGGAGGCGGGAGGGGTAGAAATCCAACAGTAGACCTTGTGTCTAAAGATCTACACCTTCACAGTGTAAGACTTCATGATTATTTAACAACAAAATACGGTTTATGGATTGACCTAAGGTCAACGGAGGATAATCGGTTACATGGAAGCGGGAGAACTGTGAGAGACGTAATAAACATTCAAATCGATAAAGAAAAAGATGCCGAATAAACCGCTTACTGTACATTTGTTTTTAATATATGATGCGCAGCTGAATATTGGAGATAACAGATTACAAGATGTACTATACTAAATTATTTTTTCATTTTATAAAAAGCATGTCTGTTCAGGTTTATCCAAATGTGCCTACAGCACCGGAGATGCCAAGAGAAGAGATAGTAGAAAACCCTAGCATAAAAACCTTCAGATTAACAAACATTACACAAATGCAACAAAAACTAGAGCAGGACCTTTCAAAATACAGCAAAACCAAACGAAGGTATTCTGCTGCCTTTAATGCTGTTACATATGTTAATACTGGAACATCGACTATAAGCGCTCTATCAGCAGGAACGAGTGTTGGTCTCTTAGCAACGGGCATAGGCGCACCGCGGCTTTACCCCTAGGCGGTTTGTCTTTAGCTCTCGGTCTGTGTTCGTTAGCTGTAGGTGCTGCTAGCAAAAAATTAAAAACTAAACTCCAAAAGCACACAGCTATGGTTCAACTAATAACGGCTAAACTTAGTTCGTTCAAACTGACAATAAATAAAGCGCTAGTTGACTCAAACATCACGGATGAAGAATTTAATCGTTTACAGGCCGATTTTGATGACTACAAAAGACAAAAGTTTGATCTTCAAAGAAAGGCGGGGACAAGTTTTTCTCAACAGCCAGACCCCGAGCAGATAAAAAAGGAATGCTTAAAAAAAGTAAACGAAACATTAAACTCTGTTCTAAACAGCTCACATTAACAATGCCAAGGGCGTTTATTACTTTAGTTTATGAGACCAAGCGCAAAAAGACCGTTGATATTGATTCTGATTAAGTATTTTTTTTAATTTAAATAAATATTTTGAGTTAGAAAAGAAACTCAACATGGCTAAGATATATGAAGGACAAGACGAATTGTTTGAAGGAATGCTTGAGAGAGAGCGTTTATCAAGAGCGCTGAATGATATTGATTTAGAAGTCATTAACCCAACAAACGTACAGGCAAGTGTTGTTCATGCTATTTCTCAAGTTCCAGGCAAACTAACAATAGACCCACGGTTTAAAGTAATGTTAGCTGTTTTAATCGACTATGTAACAATAAATGAAGAAAATCTAGAAGTCTGGGTCTCGACTAAACAGCAGACTATTCTTTCTCTAATGATTAACACCTGGTTGGGCAGGGCGAACTGCTTACACAGTTTGACGCTGCCGCTGAAGAAGCCAAAATGAGAGGCTCTGGCTGGTCAGAGGGCGAAGTTTTAGAGATTAGATTAAAACAGGCTAAGTATGCACCGATTGTTGGCAAGTCTTACATTCCACTGCCTCGAGAGTTGGTAGCGAAAAGAGCAGTTCTAAACATAAAGAATTCAGACAACAAATGTTTTATGTGGTGTGTTCTCGCAAGGCTGCATTATATCCGCAAAAAACGCAGAGAGAGTGTCTAACTATCGTCCTTACATCAATGATCTTAACTTCAATGGAATATCCTTTCCTGTTAGTGTAGATCAAATTAATCAGTTTGAAGAACAAAACAAACCAATAACTGTTAATATTTACACATGGGATGAGGAAACAAATCTACAGCCCATTAAAGTGTCTAAGAACAGCCCAACAATTGGCGAACCAGACAAAAATCATGTTGACTTACTACTGATGTTTTCACCAGCGGGGCTACCGCATTACACATTAATACGAACAATGAGTAAACTAATGCAGCATACTTCAAAAGATGGGCACAAACAAGAATTCTGCAGAAATGTTTAACAAGAATTCCATCTGTGCAAGCCGCGAGCGAACATTAAAACATTGTATTAACCCAGTTGACTGTAATACAGAACTAATTACGCCCCACCCGGATCTAAAGTTAGTTTTAGACCTGGAAACGGATGCAAACTAGTCCATATGTTGTTTACGCAGACTTCGAATCGCTCATTGTTCCTTATGAAGGGCCAACCCCACAAAACTTCGAAAAACAGTCTTAATGAGTAATCATCAGATTTGTTCATTTGCCTTCATTGTTGTCAGGTCGGATGGCGCCCATTCAGCACCAGAATTGTATAGAGGCCCAGATGCTGCAGAATACTTCTTAGAACGCATGCAGAAAGTGCGTAATGACTGTTCTAATAATCTAAACTTATCTGAAATCATAATGACGCCTGAAGACCAACAACAGTATGACTCAGCCACACATTGTTGGATTTGTGGTTTAGAACTCAGTGAAGAAGCAACAAATCCAAAAGTAAGAGACCATGATCACATTAGTGGAAAGTTCAGAGGAGCAGCGCACAGTAAATGCAATCTTCAACTAAAGTTTGAACCAAAGACATGGAAGCTGCCTGTATTCTTTCATAACTTGCGAGGTTACGACTCTCATCTTATAATGAAAGCAGTGGACGATGCCTTCAGGGTGTCATGCATTGCACAGTCATCAGAAAAGTACATGTGCTTTAATCTGAATAACATGTCTTTTTATGACTCTATGCAGCACATGATGGGTTCATTAGAGTCACTGGCTATGTCCTTAAAGTTCTGCCCAATAACAGAAGAATATTTTGACTCAACTCTTGTTAGAAAGGGCGTTTACCCTTATGAGTACATGAACAGTTGGGAAAGGTTTGATGAAGACACATTCCTCCTAAAGGCGCGTTCTTTTCTAGTTCAGAGGAAAGGACATTAGTGATTCTGATTACCAACATGCTCAAGATGCGTGGCAGAAGTTAGATTTGTAAAACGATGGGAGACTATCATGATTCATACTTGAGGGCCGATGTATGTTTGTTGGCGGACGTCTTTGAAAATTATAGGAAGACCTGCATGAAACATTATAGCCTGGATCCCGCGCATATATTTCTGCGCCGGGATGAGCTGGGACGCTTTCTTAAAGTTTACTGGAGTACAGATTGATTTATTGTCTGACCTACCAATGATTCAGATGATTGAATACGGATTGCGTGGAGGAATTAGTATGGCGTCGCACCATTACTGTAAAGCAAACAACAAATACTTGGACGACTATGATCCAAGTAAAAGGTCTAACTATCTCATGTATTTAGATGCAAACAATCTGTATGGTTGGGCTATGGCGCAATCACTTCCATTACGCAACTTTAAAATGTACACAGGCGGTGATCCGAATAATATTCAAAAGGCATTAAAGTGGTTGAGCAGTTTAACGCCTGATCAACAGCGTGGTTTCATTCTAGAAGTTGACTTAGAATATCCTAATGAACTCCATGACCTGCATAATGACTATCCATTAGCAGCAGAAAGCCTAAAGATGGATCCAAGAGAACACCTAAACTGTGCCCAATCTTCGAGGCAAAAAAAATTATGTCTGTCATTACAGACTTCTACAATTTTATTTAAGACATGGTTTAAAGTTAACAGCTGTTCATCGTATAATTGCTTTCGATCAAGAACAGTTCATGAAACCATACATCATGAAGAACACTGATCTCAGAACTAAATCCACAGATGCTTCAGAAAAAGACTTTTTCAAGCTGATGAACAACAGCTGTTTTGGAAAGACTATGGAGAATCCGCACAAGCGCAAAGATGTCAGATTGGTCACCAAAGAGAACGAAGCAATTAAGCTGACTTCAAAACCTAATTATCAGGACTTCAGAAGATTTCATGATCACCTTTTTGGCATAATGATGAAAAAAAAGAAAGTCAAATTGGACAAACCTGTATTTATTGGGTTTACTGTTTTAGAATTATCAAAGCTTTTGATGTTAGAGTTTCTTTATGACTACTTTAAGCCCTCGTATCCTGAGTCCAGAGTACTTTACACAGATACAGATAGTTTTGTTATAGATATCCCTACTGAAGACATCTATAAAGACATGGAAACCGAAGTAGCTAAAGGGCATGCGGGGTGGTACGACACATCTGATTACCCTAAAGATTCGCCTTTGCATTCATCCGTTAATAAGAAGGTTTTAGGAAAGATGAAGGATGAATTATCTGGAAAGGTGATCAAGGAGTATGTGGGGTTAAGGTCAAAAATGTACAGTATTTCGAGCCAGGAGAAAATCATTAAGAAAGCAAAAGGAATATCCCGCAGTGTTGTGCAGTCAAACATATCACATGACAACTACAAAGAAGCATTGTTTGGCAATAAGACTTTTCATCATGTCAACGTAAAACTACGATCTAATCTACATGAGATCAACACAACAGTTGTAACAAAGAAGTCATTAGATAGAACAAACACAAAACGGGTGTTTGTTAATCCAGAGTTTTCATATGCAATTGGGCACTGGAGAACCGTAAATTAATTAAAGCGGAACTGTGTCTGGCGGGATTATCTGCAGTTCTTCCTTCACAAAAGATCTTTGAGGAGCTGGTTGTTTTGTTGTGTCAGTTTCTCGTAAATAATACACGGGCGGATTCATTTTTACAATTCTTTTTATTTCATATGGATCAACACTCCAAACTGGATCTGTTGCCCTGATGCGAGTGTCCCCTTCTGCTTCCCCCGGTAAATAAAGGTACCTTACTTTTAAACCAAACGGTAATAGTTTGCCGGATGAAAACTCTACTTCAGCAACATCTATTGTTTGTTTTTTGATTGCTTGTACTGGTTTTAACCCTTTAAATTCTTCATTATTCATTGCGCGCAAAACTGAGGGCAGTCTTCTGACCCATTCTGTGTTGCGAGAATTGTCAATCAGCTCTCTGTGATACTGGTAGGAAAAAAGTCTTTCAGCTAACTGTTTGTTAAAGTTTTCAACTAAAGCCTGTGATCTGTGAACTCCGGGAATGCCTCTTTTAATGGTAACTCTATGTTTCAACAATAATTGATTCACTTGCCCTTTAAATTCTTTTCCATCATCAACTTGAATCATGCGAGGATAAGTTAGCGGGCCTCGTTGGTATATCAGTTGTATGGCAACAGCAACAGCAGAAGCACTCTTTTGTGTTAATGGTTCTGCATCTTTGTACCTTGAAGCTATGTCAATGACTGTGAGTGCGTACTTAAATCTTTTCGTCTAATCCTATCAGAGGGTAAATATAGAAGATCCATTTGATGGGTGTCGTTTGGAGTTGTATTGACAAAGTGTGGTCTCTGTATTCGTCTAGGCGCCGGTAAATAAATTTGCCAAATCGCTTGTTTAGATAACCATTCTTTTGCTGTTTGTTCACTGACTCCAGCTGCTTGGCTTAGCTTTTTAATTGCTGTTATTCCCTTCCAATACCCTTTTGGCGAATAATAGATTTTGTTCATTTTTTACTCAGCCAATATTATGCGCAACAAAATACACAACAGCCATACCAGCGACAATAAACCCGATTTCTTGCATCTTTTGTTTTTCTGATGGTTGATAAAAGTCACTGAATTTTGGTGGGGGCAATGTCTCGATTGGTTTGCCTGTTACAAGATAATATTGTTTTATTGCTTGATCAACATTTTTAAATGTGTAAGCTGCATGCCCCTGTTTTTTCAGTGTGTCATTAATAAAATCTAACTGCTCAAGTCTCTGCTTTTCATAGGCGTCTTGTGCAGCTGCTAGTTGCTCCATAGCTTTGTTATGTCTTTTTCTCTCGCCGTCACCCCCCAGTTTACTAAACGCGAAATTACTTCCGCTAAAAGCAAGCGCATTCACCACAGCGCCGCCTATCATTATTGCGAGTGAAGCCATTTTTTATAAATGTATTTTTTTCTTACATATTTATATTGTCTGGAATTATTCCTTGCTTGACTAGAAAATCTTTCGTGGCAAACGAAGCTGCAATGATAGCAATCAGCTTTGCTGAATCCTCAAAGTCTAGTTTGCCAAGATCTGCTGGTTTAATTCTTAACAGGCTTTTACCAAGCATTGAGTATCCTACACTTAGTCCTCCAATAACAGCAGAATGGTATACAAGGTTGGTAACAGTTTTTTCGGTGCTCATTTTTTTAAAATAAAATAATTATAATTAATAAAAAACATGAACAGTGATGATCTACTACAGCTACAAGGCAGCCTAAACCTTCCTGAACTTATGAATGACCAAGTTGATGACCAAGCTATTATGCCCAAAAAGGAGAGGCTGTATTCTTTGGCAGCATGTGGAAAAACAAAACAGTTCCTCGGAACTGAATTCAGCATTGAACAGATTCAACAGATGTCGCCACAAGACATTTTAAAGTATCATAACAGGTATGAAGCGCAGCTGGGGTCTAGAATGGTGAAAAGTGTGGGGCAAACGGTTCTTAGTTTGTACACTAAACTAGTCAGTAGATTTGCTCCCATTGATTCTGAACAAGATCTTACGTATGATTTAACGCAAGATCCAGTTTTAACAAAGTCATTAGAGTCTCTAGGATGTGATTTATACTATAGATTTGGAACATTGTTATCGCCATTAATCATGGGATTAATAACTTTTAATCATATAGATTTTGTTTCCCTTCAAAATGAACGAGCTGGAAAATCAGCAGAACCAGAAAACACTGAATCAGGTGGAGAAAGTAACCAAGCCAGAAAATCAGCAGAAAACGCTGAATCTGGTGGAGACCAGTGAAAAGCATCCTGGGCGTGTTAAAGCAGGAAAAAAATTAGCAGAGTGGAACAGACAAAAAAAATTAATGTTACAGAATATAACTCATCATGAAAACATAACACCGCCAGCGCCAGAACAAGTTAATTCAATGCCAGCTATAAAAACTCCATGTGATACAAGACCTACAGCGCCAAAGTCTTCATGGAATATTGAACTTAAAACTGTTGCCATTTTTGGCGCCATTGCTGCTGTTGGGGGCAGTTATTACGGTTATAAAATATATACACAATGGCAACAGAAACAAAAGCAATCAAAAAAATCTGAACCACTAAATACAGAAAAAGACAACTGCACGCCAAAACCGCCAACAACAAAAGATCATTTTGATCCATTTATAATGCAATAATATTTTAAGAACTTAATTTTACATTTTTTAATAAAAATAGATCATGGCGTATTATAAAATGATGAAGTCAATAAATAAAGACATGGAGTCTATAAAAGACATTTCCATAGACCAGAATTGTAATCAATGCGGTTGCTTAGGATGTAAGAATTTCATTAAGATCTATGCTGACCGATCTCGCGCAGAGAACGCCGAGCAAGACATTCTCAACGATGACGCGTTTTTTGAGGCGTG
>JAFLJL010000453.1:0-7500 GCA_018398815.1 Conus ventricosus | reverse complement strand
ACCAGTAACAGGAACTACCAAGGAAGAAATCATCCGATTATTTCTTCTTCTTTTTTCTGTCTGGCACTGGTTGTACCCATCCTAGTGTACAGACCTCCAAATATAAGAGAGAAAGTTATGACAGATGAGTCTAGAGCTGCAGAAGCCTTTCTTTTGAAGGCAACTAAGCTTTGACAAATCGTGTTCCATGCGACTGTTAGTTTTGATCACCCAGACATACGCCACTGGGCAGGTCTCTTTCTATGTTGTGAATTGCCAGTGATCTCTACCAATTCTGTCAATTCTTGCATTGCTAGCTATTGGTCAACAATGCATGGATGAATTGATAAACCAAATGACTGTTCACACCTGAAATAACTTTAAATATTCTTATTTCTACCCACAGTGGCTAAATTTGTAAAATTGCCAACTGTTGGTTTTACGTTCATCCTCAATACATGTTTGTACGTGTGTGTGTGTGTGTGTGTGTGTGTGTGTGTGTGTGTGTGTGTGTGTGTGTGTGTGTGTGTGTGTGTGTGTGTGTGTGTGTGTATTACCTACTACTACTACTACTACTCTCTCTCTTTTCTCTCTCTCACTCTCTCTCTCTCTCTTTCTCGCCCTCGCTCTCCCTCCCCCCCCTCTCTCTCTCTCTCTCTCTCTCTCTCTCTCTCTCTCTCTCTTTCAGAAACTGTCATTTGAAGATTTTTGATCATTTTACTTTTAGTCTCACATATGTTATTTTACCCATGTCAAGAAAGGGTAAAAACAGGGAAACTAAACGGAACGAAAAACAACAAAACTAATATGTTACATGCATGATACACAGAGTAGTTTGCATTACAAAACATAATGCGTGTATCTTAAGCAGCAACTAATGCTAAGCATGAGAAAGAGGATGACACACAATACCCCTCCTCCTCCCACCCACATACACAGCGGCCTCATCCAACTCCTCAGCGTCGCCCACATTAATCACCTGACTCAATTGTTTAGTCAGCCCTGATTACAAGAGAGAGAGAGAGAGAGAGAGAGAGAGAGAGAGAGAGAGAGAGAGAGGAGAGAGAGATCTCCAGAGAGAGAGAGAGAGAGAGAGAGAGAGAGAGAGAGAGAGAGAGAGAGAGAGAGAGAGAGAGAGAGAGAGAGTCTCCAGGCAGACGCACAGACATAGACATACAGAAGCAGAGATTCATTCATTATTTACACGGCTCTGACATTTTGCCGCCGATCAGAACACGTGAGGCAATAGGACTTGATCAATGCATTATTCACCACGTAAACACTGGATGGTGGCGGCGGTACGTACTCACTCTCTCTCATGGGCAACGAGTGTCTGTCGTTTACTTGAGGACTTGTGTGTACGCGCGCATGTGGAGGGAGGTGGGGGTAAGATCGAGATGTACGCGTAAGGGTCAGGTTAGGAAGGGCGCACTTTCATGTGTTTCTATGTCATTTTCTTTGTCACTCTTTGTTTCTTTATCTCTGTCGATCCATCAGCCTCCCCCTCCTTCTAACTCTCCCACACCCTCCTACTAACCTCCTCTCTCTCTGTGTCTCTGGCTCTGGCTCTGTCTCTGTCTCTACCCTTGTCTCTGCCTTTGTCTCTCTGTCTCTCCGCTTCTGTGTCTGTCTGTCTGTCTGTCTGTCTGTCTGTCTGTCTGTCTGTCTCTCTCTCACTCTCTCTCTCTCTCTCTCTCTCTCTCTCTCTCTCTCTCTCTCTCTCTCTCTCTCTCTCTCTCTCTCTCTCTTGGTCTCATCTTTTTATAAATCTGTATACATCTCTGTTTGTCGGTCTGAGTGTCTCTATCCCTATTTCTTTCTATCTCGTTGTCACTCTGTGTCTGTCTCTGTCTGTCTGTCTGACTCTGACTCTCTCTCTCTCTCTCTCTCTCTCTCTCTCTCTCTCTCTCTCTCTCTCTCTTTTCTCTCTCTCTCTCTCTCTCTCTGCATATGTGCATGCGCATGTATGTGTGTTCGTGTGTGTGTGTGTGTGTGTGAGCAAGTGCGCGCGCACCTGTATGTGTTTGTGTGTTTGTGTGTGTGTGTGTGTGTGTATGTGTGGTGTGTGTGTGTGTGTGTGTGTGTGTGTGTGTGTGTGTGTGTGTGTGTGTGTGTGTGTGTGTGTGTGTGTCTGTCTGTCTGTCTGTCTGTCTGTCTGTCTGCCTGTCTGGGCCAGCAAGGCATTTAGTAATTGTCCTGTGTAGTACACTGGATTATTTACAGTACCTTGTAACCTATGCTATGTGCTGCCCAATCTCAGGATATAGATATTCTGCAGTGCGTTCTACTGCATTTAAAAGGCTTCTGCTTTGATGCAGAATTGATATTTGGAAGTTAACTTTTCCTCATCCTCAGGCTTCTGATTTGATGCAGAATTGACATTTGGAAGCACTGATTATGCTAAGATTGACCAGGTCCAGGATCGCGCGTGCGTTTGTGTGTGTATGTGTGTGTGTATATATGTGTGTGTGTGTGTGTGTGTGTGTGTGTGTGTGTGTGTGTGTGTGTGTGTGTGTGTGTGTGTGTGTGTGTGTGTGTGACTTATACACAAAGAGGAACACAGAAACTACACATGAAATTGTGCACATTCTACAGGAACACCGTTTTGATAGTTGGGCATGTCTGCCTTTTAATACGAAACCTCGTTCCATTCAAACAGATACAGCGGGAGGAAAGAGACCTGTCAGAAGAATGGACCAAATTGGAACCATTCCGATGGGATCATCTGTCTGGACTCCCAAATTACACGTCATCAGGGGCCATAAATGTGGAAAGGAACTACCTTTGTTTCCATACGAACCCCACTTTCAAATCCGGGGAGACCCACTACCTAAGGACAAATTGCGCCAAGAACAAAGCCTACCGAAGTGGAAATGATCATACCAGTTCGTTTATGTGTCTGGCGCTGGTTTTACCCGTCCTGGGTTTATGCCTCTGAAAGTATGAAGGATTACTGTGATCTTTCTTTTAAAGACACCTAGCTTTGAGGCCTGTTTGATTATTTCCTTGCCCGGGATCTAGCCAATTCTGCCTTATAAGTTGTGTGAATACTTTGAATACTTGCGATCGGTTAGCAGTATGTGGATAAAAAGGGACTTTCACGTTTCTCACTTTCCAACAACATGGCCAAGAAGGTAATTACAGCCTGTTGATTTTAAGATCCCAGGCTTTTATCTCTTAATATCACAGTATTTCTCTTGGTGTTTTCATCATGTAAGAACTAGTGTTCCAAAAACGCCGTCAGTTGAAGCCTTCACCATGTTATTTCTAGTCTTCGATATCTATATCGGTTCATGTTTTTTTCCCAATGAATTCACAGTTTTTCCTTTCTAAATCTTTCAACTATTCCTTCACATGCCATTACCAAAGAATAACTGATCAAGCAGTATAAATTAAACAGGGGAAAAAAGGTTAAAGAAGAGAAATATATTGTACTAGCAGTCCGACGTGGTATACAAAGGAGTTTGCGTTACCAAACCGCAGTGGGTAAAATTTTAAAACCCTCACATAGCTTGCAGGCATTTAAATAAAAAATTCAGGGTTATTTTACAGTTCCTTTAACTCTGCTTAAATTAAGTATGAAGGTATATCCAACCCCAAAAAGCATGCAATAAAATATGGGACTTCATTTAGCGTGAGCGCGCGCGCGCGCGGGCGCGCTTGTATCTCTGTTATGTATGTTTTGGGGTCTGTGTGTGTGTGGCGTGGTGCGTGCGGGCGGGCGGGCGGCGGGCGTGCATGCGTGTGTGTGGTGTGTGTGTGGGGTGTGTGTGTGTGTGGTGTGTGTGTGTGTGTGTGTGTGTGTGTGTGGTGTTAGGTCTTCAATTTAACGTCTGTTCATTTTAAGTGATATTAGACAAGTGTGTGTGTGTGTGTGTGTGTGTGTGTGGTGTGTGTGCGTGCGTGCGTGCGTGCGTGCGTGCGTGCGTGCGTGCGTGCGTGCGTCCCTTTGCGTGCGCGCGCGCGCGCGCGCGTCGTGCGTGCGTGCGTGCGTGCGTGCGTGGTGTGTGTGTGTGTGGGGGGTGTGAAATTGAATTTTCTACTAAGATTTTTACTTCTCATTTATTCTTCACTTTTCGAATGTCGGTAAAACCTACCGTTAGATTCAAAACAATCTTATTTCACCATATGGGGTGTGAGTGTGTGTGTGTGTGTGTGTGTCACGCACCGCATGTTTTCTTTCCAACTGTCCATGTTCAAGGTCCGTTTTGTCCAGGGGGAAAGGGAATTTTGTGTAGGGGGTTAGTTTTGTTCAATGAAAACCTTAAGCAGAGTGTCTGTGTCTATAAAAAAACAACTTAGTTTAATTGTACTTTTTAAACTCTCTGCAGCCCACCCTCCACCCTTTGCATCGTCATGTGTTTTCCGTGTGGACTCGGGTGCAGTGTGGTTAACGTGGGCTGAGTGAGCCTCCTCTCACCTGCGAATGATTTTTTTTTTAAACCGAGAGGACAGTCGAGATTGGGTTGGGGAGAGTGGGAGAAAGAGAACGGGGTCGTGCAAGCCTTATGCATGCAGGTTTTCTTGTAACTGTATTTTGTGAGGGATCCATATCCCTCGGGGAGCCAACCATTGTTTCGCCTTTGGGGAAACTGCGTTGTATTATTTTTTTTTGGAGATCCATATCTCCGGGCTCTCGGCATCAGGTTTTTACCTTTGGGTTAAACCCAAAACCATTGTACTCCATAGGAGTGCTGTCGTCCTGTCCAGCTTTTTGTTGAAATTCCTGTGATCCATGTCGCAGTCGTGAATCCCCTGATTCACTTAGAGGCAGAAGCCTGTTTTTTTTTTCCTAAACTTTTAGGCCCTGACCGGGGATACGAGCCGTGCAGGGGTTACTATTCCGGCTCCTCAAAGGGGTCCCTTTCACAAGTCTAGTTGGTGATAAATTGCGTAGTTAGTTCATATCTATTTTCTTTTATTTATTTATTTCCAAATCTATTTTAAAGAATTGGTTTTCCTCCAGCTATTACTTTAATTCTTTCAATATTTATTTTGTTGTGTTTGAGTATTATTTTCGTTTTATCATATTACCTTTTCGTGTATACCAACTTTTAACTATTCATTTACTTCTAGGTCATTTTAATTTTCATTTTCAGCAGTAGAGCGTGTTATCCATTTTCCCTTCCAAATATGTAGTGTTGCTGTGTTCTGTGTGTCGTCGCGTGCCTGTACCACATTCCGGGTCATGTCTTGCCCCGTGTTTTGTGTGTTTAAGTGTCGTCACTTGTAAATGCGTGTGTTCAGGACTTGGGTTTTTTTTTTTCTTTACCATTTTGTTGTCATTTTTGTAAATATTTAGACGCCCACAAGTTTATGTGGCGTGTTAATTGCTTCCGGCCTTTGTTAACAGGGAAAAGAGTTGTCCCCAGGGAGATGATTCGTTTTTTTTTTCAAGAGAGCCAACCCCGGGGGTGTTTGGACATAAAAGATAGTGAACGTGTATTGGGAAAAATGTATGTAGACAAAGTGTCTGAACGGGAGGGAAAATTTTTTAATACTATTTGAGGTCAAAAATTAGCAAGCGCTCGCCAGTGCCTGCCTTGTTGCTCTCTGTAATGGATGTCTGCTTACGGGTTTTTGCTTTGCACCATTTTTATGGGAAACCATCTTTTTTGGTTTTTGGGTTTTTCCCGGACTTCTGCTTCTACTACTTGTTCTTGTTCTACTTCGTCTTCTACTTCTGCTTCTCCTCTTGTTGGTTTTCCCTCCTTCCCCTCACCAGTGGCTGACCTACCTGTGTGCGCTGCTGCTGCCGCTGACCTTGCATCTGTAGGGTCTCGCCGCCCTTCCGGTTTCTGCTGTTGCCGCCACCCGGGACCGCAGCTGCTTTCTGCGACCACGGCTTGGACCCAACTACCTCCATCCTTCTGCTTCGCCCACATCATCCCTCCCCTTTCCTCTCCCAGTCTTCAGCCCTTCCCCCCTCCTCGCCCCCTCCCGGGAACCCGCAGGGATCCCTCGGGGCCCCCCGGGTCGGAACGAGACGCACCTGCTGCCGTGCACCTCTTTGGGGAGAGAGGGCCTTCACCTGACCCCTGCATTTGGTGTTGCGCCGGGACCCCCCCTCTTTCCACTACAGCTTCGTGGGTCGCTGGTGTCACTGCCCCACCTGTTGTGTACAGGTGTTGGACGGCCGCCACAACCGTGTGCCTGACTGGAGTGTATTTCACCTTTACCAACGGACCTTCGTGGTCTCTTTGTGTGTAACTGTATCTCCTTGGAAGGAGAAAGGACGCTATCCTGTTGTGGTGTGACCCCACGGACAGACGCGCTCTCTCTTCGCTGGACCCGCACAGGACTGTCACACGGTTGAGGCTTTGGGGGGATCGGTCCGTAAGTCGGCATCCACGTTTTATTGCAGAGATAAAGGACAGGTTTAAATCAGTTTTGTCAGCAGAGGGGCTGTATTATTCTATTATAGCTATGTTTGCCTGACATGAATGTTGTGTTGGGCTTTCCACATATAATGCTTTCCAGGGTTGTCGCCACTGTATGGTTTTTTTTTTTTTTTGTTGTGCAGGGGTTTCCCGTTTATCTATGTCGTCCCAAATGCAACCATGCATGTTTTTTCAATTTTTTCTTTTGATGAACTGTCCTTTGTCTGTTAGCGTTAAAAAAAAAGAGTGAAATAATTTGGATGTTGTTACAGCCCTTACATTGAACTTCCCAGTATACACCCATTTAAGGGTATTGCCCAAAGCTCCTTGTTTGCCCGCATTTAATGAACTAGTGCTAAAATGTCTCCCCCGAACCGTAATCCTGTCTCATTCCACAGTTGTTGTCCTGATTTCCATTGGCAATCTGGTCACCCTATTTTAATTTCGAAAGGATCATTTTGGCAAGCATCTGTTTTTTTTAAGCTGCTTGCCCCTTCGATGCATTTTGGCTCTAACCCACTCGGCCCACCAGAATCCGGCCGGGGCTGATGTATGGAGAAATTCGATATTTTTGTGGGGTTGTTGCGTGTGTGTGTGGGTGTGTGGCTTGTGTGTTGTCCTTCCATTGATTACATCCCTTTTGAGGTTATAAATGTATGCCCGTCCTTATAATGTATGTAAAAGTGTGAACATTGTTTTTTTGACAGTAAAGTTAAATTTTTTGTACTCTATTCCGTGTTGAGTTGATGTTTGTGTGGTTAGCGCATGAGTGGATGAGCATAGCGTTTCCCTTAAAAATTACATGACATCACCCCGTGAAATTATGGGGTGTCGGATCGCTGTGACCTTTCTTGACTTTTGCGCTGCTGTTGTGTTTTTGTTTGGAATTGTGTTACGGAATAGTGTGGAAGGTTTGGGGTTACCTAGCGAGTAGGGGGTAACATTTGGAGTGGATTAGAACCTTGCTGCGTTTATCTTATATTGTTTTTTGTGAAAGTTCTTTAGCTAGGTATTATATTCCCCAAGATCGAGATTGCTGACGTGGAAACCCCGTGTTAGATTGGCCCGTCTAACCGAATCTGTCGCGTCGTGTGACAGGTGTCAGTTTTCTTTCCCCTTTTTAGTAAAAAAAAAAATTTTA
>JAFLJL010000452.1:10000-25000 GCA_018398815.1 Conus ventricosus | reverse complement strand
ATTTCATTTTCCGTTTGGCAAGTCGGGAAGAATATCCGGGAAAAAAAATTTTGGGGCGAAATGGGGGAAAATTTGTTTATTTTTATTGTTTTAAAGGGGTTAAACGGAAGGCAAAATTTGTTTTTCTCCCATTTTTGAAAGGGCGGCCAATTTTAAAAAGTTGGCCGCTACTTTTATTTTTCTAAAAATTTAAAAACCTTTTTCCATTTTGGGGTTGAGAAAAAAACCAAAACCAACCCCTTTTCCCAGCCCCCTTTTTTTCACCCATTGCCCAAAAAACGGGCAACCCTTACCTTTTTGGGGCCCCCCCCCCCCCCGGAAAACCGGTCCCCAATTGAATATTTTTAAACCAAATAAAAACTTTTCCCCCGGGAATTAAAAGTTAAATCTGGGGGGGGGTTTACCAATCCAGATAAGGTTTGGCAAACCACCCCCGGCATTTCTTTAAGAAAACAACGGGGGTTTTTTTGGGGCAAGAAAACCAGCCCTCCGGGGGCCCCCTAACCCTTTTGGCCTGGCAAAGAAAAAAAGGGGTTTTAAAAAAAAACCGTTTTGGGGGGAACCCTTAGGATAACCGATTTTTTTGGGATTATCCAAAAAGCGGGTTTTTTTGAGATTTCCGGCGGGTTGGGCCCCCAACTTTGGGGGAAAGTATTCCCCAAAGATTAAAATTGGATTTGGGTTTTGGGCCCACCCGAATTTCCCCCCGGGTTTAATCTTTTAAAACAACCCGGTACTCTCCAGGGGAATCCTTTTTGGTGTCTTTTTTAAAAACAAAAGGTTTGGAAGCCCAAATTTAAGGGCGAAAATTTTGGCAGTTTTTTATATTGGGGGTTTTACAAAACGGGGGAAAAGGTTACTTCCCCTTTTAAAAAGGGAAAAGCGGGAAAGGCGGCTGCGGACCCTGTCCTTCATTTTTTTTAAGGCCTCGTGGGAAGGTTTTGACTTTTGGAGCCCAACAGGCCCCCCCCAAAAACCGAGATAGGAACCCCTGGGCAGGCCCTTTTTTAAAATTTTAAGTGTCCCCAAGGGAAAGGCCCCCATTTCCCGGGGAGGAAAAAAAACTTTCCCCCTTGCAATTTTAGTCAATTTAAAAGGAAAGTGGAAGTTTTTGACTTGGGTTGAAAACCTCGGCACCCCTTGGGGCCCAGGGGAAATTATTTTACTCAAACGGGGTTCCCCCGGGGGGTTTTTTCCCCTGGAAAAACCACCTACGGGAAAAAAATTGGGGTTGGAAAAAAAACTTGAATTCAAATAAAAAGGGAAAAATTATTTTTTTTTTATTGGAAAAAATGGAACTTTCAAAATTTGAAAAAACATTTTTTTTTTTTTTTTGTTTGGGGGTTTTTTTGAAAAATTTTGGAGTTTTTCAGGCCATGTTTGCGGGTTCTTTGGATTTAAAACCCCCTTTTTTTCAGGAGGGAAGGGCGTTCCTAAAACCGGGTGGGCCTGCGTGGAAAAAAGGGAAATTTTTTCCCCTAGGTTAAAAGTGGGGTTGAGGAAAAAGGTTTTTCCCCCCTTTTTTAAGAAAAATTTTGACGGCCCACAAAAAAGGGAATGATTTTCCAATATTCCTCCAGGAAGGGTTTTCCAAAATTTACCCAAATTTTTGTTTTAAGGAAAATTGGGGCCCTTTAATTTAAAATTTTGTGGTTCCCCCCTTACGAAAAGGGAAAAGAATAAAGATTTTTCCCCCCGGTGAAAATAATAAGCAGGAATTTTTAAAATTTTTTTGATTTTGGGAAAAACTCGGTATGGGATTGAAAAACATAAAATACAGGTTTTTTTTCGGAAAACCCCCTAAAAACGGCAAATTAATTTTGGGGAAAAAAAATTCTTTGGGTATTGCTTCTTTTAAACTTGTTTTAAAACCCGGGTTAAAAAGGGGAAAATTTTTTAAAAATGTAAAACTTTTACTTATTTCTTTTTTTGATTTGGTTAGGGGTTAAAAATTTTTTTTTGCCTTTGCATGTTTTTCTTTTCCCCTTTTTTTGGGTGTGGTTGTTGTACGGGAAAAATTGTGAAAAATTCACCCCGGGGAAAATTTTGAACCTTCCGGGGGTCTTGTCCGGGGAAAAAGAACTGCCCCCCAAAGGGGATTCAAAAGGGCCCCCTTTATTTTGAAAAATTTTTGGCGGGAATGAAACATTTTTTGATTTTTTTTGGGGGGGCCTTTTTTTCTTTTTTAAATAAAGGAAAGGGGGGGAAATTTCTGTTGTTAAAATTTTGTTGGGAGGCTTAAATTTTTTTAAAAATTGTTTGTAAAAGGGGCGGGGACCTAAAAAAGCGGGTTTAAAACTTTTCCATAATTTTGAAAAAAAACTGGTATGAAAAATCCATTAAAAAGGGGAAAAGCTTCGAAATTGAGGATTTGGGCTTTTTGGGAAAAACACTTCCTAACCCTTGTAGGCCGGAAATTTCATTTTAAAGGGGTGTTAAGGGCCGTTAGGGTTTCCCTTCATCTGTAAATTACCCTTTTAAAAGATTTTTTTGGGCCCTTTAAAAATTTTTCAAGAAACAAAAATTTGTAAAGGGGTTATTAGTTAGGGAAATGTGGGTTCCCCCCCTTCTTTCTGACCAAAAGGGAAAAAAAATTTTTAAATGACCCAAAATTTTGTTAATGGTCGGTTGAAGTTTTTAAAATGCAATTTTTTGTTGAAATTTAAATTTGGGGGTACAAAAATTTCCCAAAAAGAAGAAATTTTTAAGGTGTTGTGTAAAGAAAAGGGGAAAAAAAAACCTCTAAACTGCCGGGGAGGGATTTTTGGTAAAAATTGATTAAAAAAAAGGCTGAAAGACAAAAGGGTTTTTAAAATTTTTTGGTTTTTTTTCCAAAATCCTTTTTGAAAAGGAAAAAAAATTTAATATTTTTTGGTTGGGGGGAATTAATGACCCTTTAAATAAAAAAAAGGGATGCAAAAAAAAAACCGGGAAAACAAGGAATCTTTTTGAAATGGGGTTCCTAATTTAAGTTCCGGGAAAAAAATTTGATACTGCAAGATGGGGGAAGAAAATAAAATTTTGGGAGAAATAAAAATGGTTTTTTTTTTAAGAAAAAAATTTTTTAAGCTTTGGGGAAAAAAAAATTTAAAACTCGGAAGGGGGTTTGGTAAAAGAAAAAAATTTGTTTGGCCGGGAAAAAAGTGAGAGGAAAATTTTTTTGAAAGGGAAGAGCCCTAAAGGGAGAAAAAGGGAAAAAAAAGGCAAAAGCAAAACAACCGGATAAATTTCGGGGAGGGAAAATTTGAGGAAGGGAGAAACCAAAGGGTTTTTTGGGGGGGAAGGAGGAAGGAGGGGGAGAAAATTCCATTATGGAGAAAATCAAGGGAAAGAAAAAAAAGAAATTTTTCGAGGAGAAAAGAAACGGGGAGGGGGTTTGGGGGGGAGAGGAGAGAGAGAGGGGGGGGGGAGGGGGGGGGGGAGGGGGAGAGAGGAGAGAAGAGAAGATAAAGAAAAAGGGGAAAGGGGAGAGAGAGGGAGAGGGAGAGGAGAGAGGGGGGGGAAATTTGGGGGGGGGGGGAGAGGGGGGGAGAGAGGGAGGAGAGGGGGAAGATGGGGAAGGGGGGGAGGGGGAAAAGGAGAGGCGGGGAGGGGGGGGGAAAAAGAGAGGAGAGAGGAGAAGGGGGGAAAAGGGTTTTGGAAAAGGAGAGGAGGGAGGAGAAGAGAGAGAAGAAGAGGAGAGAGAGGAGGAAGAGAGGAGGGGTTGGGGGGGGGGGAAAAGAGAGAGAAGGGGAAAAGAGGAGAGGAGGAGAGGAGAGAGGAGAGAGGGGAGAGGGGACAGGAGAAGAGAGGGAGGGAAGGGTGGGTTTGGGGAGGGGGGGTGGAGAGGAGAGAGAGAGAGAGAGGGAGAGAGGGGGGAGAGAAGAGTGGAGGGAGGGGAGGGGGAGAGAGGGAGAGAGAGAGAGAGAGGAGAGGGGGAAAACAGGGGGGGGGGGGGGTGGGGGGGTTTTGGGTAGCGAGGGGAATTGCCCGTCTTTAAAGATTTTATTCCCGGGTGAAACCTTTTTTTAAGACCAACAGGATCAAAACAAGCTGCCAGAATTGACTCCTTTTCCCCAAAAGCGGGAAAATTTAACTCCCTGAACAAATTTCCCAAAAACATGAAATCGTATTTCCAGCGTCCATACCCACAAGATGTAATGCTGAAGAGTTTTTTCTTCTTTTTTTTTTCTTCTTCTTCTTCTTCTTCTTTTTCCCTTCTTTTCTTCTTTCTTCTTTTCTTCCTTTTCCTCCTCCTCCCCCTCCCCCCTCCCCCTCCTCCCCCTCCCCTCTCCTCCTTCTTCTTTTTTTTCTTCTCCTCCCTTCCTCTTCCCCTCCTCCTCCTCCCCCTTCCTCCTCCTCCTGTTTTCTTTTCTTCTTCTTCTTTTCTTTTCTTCTTCTTCTTCTTCTTTTTTCTCCTCTCCCCCCTCCTCCCCCCCCCTCCCTCCTTCCCCCTTCCTCCCCCTCCCCTTCTTCTTCTTCTTCTTTTCTTCTTTCTTCTTCGTCTTTTTTTTCTTTTTCTTCTTCTGCTTCTTTTCTTCTTTTTTCCTTCTTTTCTTTTCCCTTCTTCTTTTTCCCTTTCTTTTTGCTTCTTCAAGTCTTTCGTCGTCTTCGCCCTGGGCCTTCTCTGCCTCCCCCTTTTTTTTCTTTTCCTCTTATTTTCCCTGCTTCTACTTTCCCTTATCTTGCTATTCTTTTTTCCTTTTTCATTTTACTTTCTTTATTTTTTTTCCCTTCTTTCTTTCTTTTTCTTCTTTTCCTGCTCCCCCTCCTCCCCCTTTTCCCTTTCTCCTTCTCCTCCTCCACCTGCTCTACCGGGTTTTTAGCGATTTTTACAACACAAAAACACCCCAAAACACACACACACACACACCCCCACACTCACAACACACACAACACACCCCACACACATTCACACACAAACACCATTTACACAACACACACCCAATTACACACCCACAAAACCCTTTTTCACACCACCCCCACACACCACATCAACACACCCCCCCCCACACACAAAACAAAACCCCAACCCCACACACGGAGCAGCACGCACTCACGCCACACCACCACCCCACCCCACACCACAAAAAACCACACACCACCCCAACACACACCCCACCCCCCACACACCCCACAAATTCTTTAGTTTTTTGGGGTGTAACTGTCTGCCATGGAGCAGAAAGTCTCTTGTTTTTTTTTTTTTTAGCGGGATTTGGGTCTCCCTCCCTTTTGTGATAAGTTTGGGAAAAAAAAATGGGGACTGTTGCGCCACCTTAAACCCCTGCACAGTGCTGGGGGCCCCCGCCATTGACCAGCCCCCCAAAACCCTTTAATCACGGGCTTTTATCGTGCATTTCGTTCACATCCCCTGGTTTCAACAAAGCTTCTTGGTCTAAAAGGGTGTGCAAAATCACACCCTTGGTAACCCTTGCTGGGGTTTCCCTGACCCAGGTTGGAAAACACCTTCGGGGGGGTATTACTGACCGGTTGGTAACACCTTGCTGGGGTTTTTATGACACTTTTTGGGTAACCCCTTTTGGCGGGGGGAAATTCTGAAAAAGGGTTTGGGGAAAAACACCTTGCTGGGGTATTACTAACCAGGTTGGAAAACACCTTGTGGGGTATTACTGACACAGGTTGGAAAACCCTTTGGGCGGGGGTATTTTGAAAAGGTTGGTAACCCTTTGGGGGGTATTACTGACCGGGTTGGTAAACCTTGCTGGGGTATTACTACACGGGTTTTGGTAACCTTGCTGGGGTATTCCGGGACACGGGTTTTGGAAACCCACCTTGCGGGGTATATTACTGACACGGGTTTGGGGTAAACCCCCTTGCTGGGGGTTTACTAAAACACGTTGGAAAACACCTTGGGGGGAATAAAAGTTGGAAAAACACCTTGCGGGGGGTTATTCCCAAAACACAGGTTGTCGATTGTGAACTTCATTTTTGGTTGTAAAAAAGGACACACAGCCCACACGCATCAAAAACAGGCTTACTCTGAGGGGAGAAGGGGGAGGAGAGAGAGCGAGGAGGGGGAGGAGAGAGGAGAGGGGGAGAAAAGGAGAGAGAGAAGGGGAGAGAGAGGAGGGAGAGGGGAGAGAGAGAGAGAGAGACAGACTGCCCGGCAGAAGACACACAGGCCCAGACAGACAAACCCCACACTAAACAATGACAAGACACAGGACAAAACACACACACACACCACACACACACACCACCCCACACACCACACAAAACACACAACAACGGGGGGGGGGTTTGGGGACTGGTTTTGGGTTGGCGGTTGGGGGGGGAATTAAAGGAAATTTTGGTCAGGGAAAATAGATAGCCACGAAACCTATTTTAGCCCAAAAACCGTTTTAAGAATTTACGTGCCAAGGTTGGAATTCTCATTCACATGCGGGAATTTTTAAAAAGCACGAAAAGAATTCCAAAACGTTTAGATCGTATTTGCAGCTTTCCCCGGCCAAAAAAAAAAAATGAAAAGCTGAAAACTTCTTCTTCTTCTTTTTTTCTTCTTCTTCTTCTTTTTTCTTCTTTTCTTCGTCTGGTTTGGGTCCCAGAGTGGGAAATCAGTTAAATTTTTGTGACCCCTTTTTTAAATTTTACCATCGAGGCAGCCCCACACATGCTTTCCCTGTGTTTCTTTTTCCTTGTGTGTTGGGTTGTGTGTGTGTTCGGGTGGTGGTTTTTGGTTCGGGGCGTGCGTGCGGGTTGCGTGCGTGGTGCGGTTTCTGTGCGTGCGTTTCCCCTGAGTTCCTGCGGGGTTGTTGTTTTGTGTTGGGTGGCGTGTTTCGGGGAAAAGGGAATTTTAAGGGTGTTTTTTATTTTCTTTTAATGGGAAAGCCCAAGTCCCTCCGGTGGGGCGGGGGAATTTTGGGTGGATTTGGGGTGGGGGGGTTTGGGGTAGGGGTTAGGGCTGCCAGGGGATTTGCAATTTTTTGGTTCCAAAAAAGCCCAATTTCCGAAAGCGCGTTGCTGGTTTTTTTTTTACCCACAATCCCCCTCAAAGGCTCCCTTTTTTTAGCCTGGGTGTTTTTGTGTTGGGGCTTTGGGGGAATGGAAGCCTTGTTTTTTTCCCTTCCCACACTTCCCATTTTCCAAAATTTCCCAACGGGGGGGGTTTTTTGGGGGTAGGGGTTTGGGGCCCCCGGGGGGGGTTTCGCACAAGGTTGGTTTTCCAAAAAATAATTTTGGTAATGGCTGCTAGGGAAATTTTTTTACCCCAAAAAACAGGGAAAAAACAACCCCACGCCCGGGCCCCCCGAGCAAGAGGGGAAGGAAAAAGGGGACCGCAACCCCCTTTTTCCCCCCCACCCCCCACAAAACCACCGGCACCCAACACACCCAAAAAAAAACCCACAACCCCACCCCCCACCCAAACACACACACCCCCCCCACCCCCACCCGCACGCACGCACCCCCCACTCCCCCCACACATCCCCCCAAAACACACACACAAAAAACACAACCCCCCCAACACACCACACTCCCCCCACCCCACCACCAAAACACACACACACACAAACAAACACACACACACCACACACCCCCCAACTCCCCCCCAAAACCCCCACACCACCCCCAACTCAAAAAAAAGGGGAAAAATGAGAGAGGAAGAGGGGAGAAAGGGGGAGAGGGGAGAGAGAGAGAGAGGGAAAGGCAAAAAGGAGAGAGGGGAGAGAGGGAGAGAGAGAGAGAGAGGGGGAAAAGGGGAGAGAGAGGGGAGAGGGGACAGAGGTGGGAGGTAGAACCCGGAGTAGCGATAAGGAAAAGACAGGGCCAAAAAACAGGAGAGAGAGAGGAGAGAGAGAGGAGGAAGAGAGAGAGAGAGAGAGAAAAGAGAGAGAAAAGGGGAGAGAGAGGAGAGGAGGGACAGAGAGAGGGCAGAGAGACAGGGGAGAAAAGAGAGAAAAGGGACAGACCCTGGTGCATACATTCATCACCTTTACTCACTCAATCCACTCAAAATCCCTCACTCACCCAACACACACCCCACACACACACACACACCACACCACACACCCCCACCCCACACACACCACAACAACACACACCCACACACACCAGATTTGGGCCCCTTTTTTCGCTCGTTTAGGGTTCCGGCTGCCCGTCTCTGGCTATAAAACAAAATTTTTCCGGGGCCCAGGGCGTTCGTTTACTGCCAAATCTTGGGGTATAAAACTATTTTTCCCGGGGAGAAGTTCGTGACTGTCAGTCTCTCGTTATAAACATATATACCGGTGAGAAGTTCGTGACTGTCGGGCTCCGTTTTAATTTACTATATACCCGGTTTAGGAAAATTCGTGACGGGCAAATCCTTGCTATTTTTCACTTATACCTGGTGAGAGTTCGTGACTGTCAGTCTTAGCTTAATAAATATATACCTGGTCAGAGTTCGTTTACTGCCTGTCTTTTGGTATAAAAACACTATACACGGTGGAAGTTTCGTTTATGCCGTCTCTGGCTTTAATTTATTACACCCGGGGAAAAAGTTCTGATGCCCGTCTCTGGCTTTTAACTATTTAACCCGGGGAGAAGTTTCGTGACCCGTCAGTCTTCCTTATAAAACACTATAAAACCCGGTGAGAAATTTGTGACTGTCAATCTTCGCTATAATCACTAATTTTAAACCCGTGAGGGAAATTTTGTTTACTGCAGTCTTTGGCTTTAATTTACTATATACCCCGTTTAGAAGTTCGGCTGCTGTCTCTGGCTATAATCACTATATTCCTGGGAAAAAATTTGTGACTGCCCGTTTTCTCGTGTAACCCGGTGGGGGGAAGTTTTGTGACTGCCAGTCTCTGGCTTTTTTAAAAACTATTTAAACCCGGGGGAAGTTCGTTTTACTGCCGTCTCTCGCTTTTTACCCGGTGAGAAGTTTTTGGCTGTCAGTCTCTAGCCAATTAATCCCTAATATACTGGTGAAAGAAGTTCTTTACTGCCAGTTTTCTTGTTATAATCACATATTTTTTGGTGAGAAGGGTTTGGGTCTGTCCGTCTCGCTTAATCATTAATTTTTCGGTGAAAAGTTTGTGCTGGGGAGGGCCCCTTTGGGCCTTTTAATCAGTATATAACCCCGTGAGGTTCGTGATGCCAGTCTCTCGGCTATAATCACTTTTTACCTGGGGTGAAAGGGTTTGTGACTGCCAGTCTCGGGGTATAATAAATTATAACCCCGGGGGGTGGTTTTGTGACGCCCGTCTTGGCCCTTTTAAAAACTATATTCCTGGTTTTAAAAAATTTGTGCCCGCCGGGGCTTGGGTTTAATCACTATATTTCCTTTTTGAGCGTTTGTGGGCTGCCGTCTTGGGTGTAATCCCTTATTCCCGGGTGAAAAAGTTTGTGACTGCCAGTTTTCTCGTTTATAAACCGGGTGAGAAGTTTTGTGACTGCCAGTCCCCCTGGGGGATAATCCCCTATATACCCCGGGGAGGTTCGTGACTGCCGTCTCTAGCTTTAAAACACTTTTATCCTGGTGAGGAAATTCGTTGACTGCCAGTCTCTGGCTTTTTAACCCCTATATACCGGTGAGAAGTTCGGGACTGCCCGGTTTTTCTGGTAAAAATCACTATTTACCGGTGAGAAAATTTGTTTACTGTCAGTCTCTCGTTAAAACACTTTTACCCGGTTTGGGGGAAGTTCGGGGACTGTCGTCTTCGTTAATTTACTATATTTCGGTGGGAAGTTCGTGATGTCAGCTCTCGCTTTTAATCCTATTTACCGGTGAAAAAGTTGTGGGGGTGTCAGTCCCCTTGCATAATCACCATATACCTTTGGGGAGAAAATTCGGGACTGCCAGTCTTCGTATATTTACTATTTCACCTAGTTTAGAAATTCCCTGGGCTGCCGTCTCTGGCTTAATCGTATATACCTGGTGAGGAAATTCGTGGAACCGCCAGTCTCTGGCTATAATCACTTAATAATAATTTTAATAATGGATTGCTTTCTTTTTGCGCCATTCTAATTCTCAAATTACTCCCTTGCGGGTTGATTTTCAGCATACATTCCTTTATTAAAATTGTGATTCATTCGAAAAAATCATTTAAAAAAAAAGAAAAAACTACAGCACAAAAATAATAAAAATAAAAAAAAAAAAAGGCACGTTTTAACTACAGAAAAAAAAACAAAAAAAAAAAAAAAAAAAAAAGCTTTACCCTAAATGTGTTTGGAAAACAAAGGGTTTTTTGTGGCTCTTTTTGGGAAAATGCTAAGAGAAGGTGAGTGTTCTGGGGCCCCGACCCGGGAACTTATTTTAAAATCCTTGGAAACCCCCAATACTAAAAGGACGCCCCCGCTTTTCTGAAGGGTTCGACCTGGGGGAGCATAACGCCCTTTCTGAAAAGATCTCCCGACTTCTAGCAAAATTTTCCCGGGGGGTCAAGGGGCAATGAGGAGGGAAAAGGGGGCTTTGATTTTCCCCCAAAGTGGCGATCAAAACCAGAACAGCCCCTTTGATTGTTCACGGCTTCGACGGAGCCCGGTGAAAAACTCGCGAAGCATCCCGGGGAGACTGGTCTCGTTTACGTTTTTTCAAAATAACCCGGGAGCAGCATTTTGAATTGGTTTTGGGGGGAAAAGGACGTGAGGCTGCCTTTTTCTGTGGTTTCCCAAAGAAAAGGGGGCATTACAGAATCAATTTCGTGGGGCAGAATTTGGGGGCGATACTTGTTTTCTCAGTTCTCTTGAGAGTATTGCTAATGCTAGCAAGCGCCTTGGGGTTTCCGGGAAAAAGGCCCCGCACCCTTTCTGATGTGGGGCTTTCATAGTCGAGTGCCCGTCTTGTTTCACACCGAGATATTTCCACTTTCTTGAAAAAACAATCCCCGCTGTCTTCCAATTCAATCGAACTGTTTTAATCTGCCGCAGGGTGATGGAAAACCCACCTTGAACCCTCGGTTTTGTCTGGGTTTAGTTTTAAAACTTTTGCCCCCAAACCCTCCCAAAATGATTCTTTATGGACAGGGTTTTAACTTTTGAAATAAAAAATTTTGGGAAATTTCCGGGGGAAAAAAACTACTTGGGGTTTCTTCAGTATCATCAGCATTTTTGTGATACTGACAAACATTTCCCCCCCGGCCCTTGGGCATCGGGCAAAAGCTGAGAATAAAGGGTAAAAAAACACGGTCCCAAAAAGGAAACCTTGTGGCACGCCAACAAAAAAGGGATGGTGTTTATTTAACACTTTTCAATGTAACCGTTGTTCTCGATCACATACATTGTTTTAAAAAACCCGTCAAGGGACCGTACCTCTGAAGGGCCGGAAGTTCTCTTTGTTCTTTAGCGTACAGAAAAGAAACAAGCGTTTTTCGAAAGCCCCGCACTGGGGGTTTGAGGGGCGCCATCACAGAAACCTTGTGGGCTCGCTCTCAAAAAGAGCCCGCTGTTTTATGACGCTCAGCACGGCGGTCTCCCCTGCTGTGTCCCTTCTGTATGAAAATTGAAAAAGGCTGAACAGGGTTTTTACGAGAAAGTGCTTTTGTAGTTGTTTCAAAAAAAACTTTTTTTTTAGAACCTTGGCAAAAAAAGGCAAATTTGACACCCCGGTCTATAGGGTTTTTTAAAACATTTCGTTCCCGTCCCTTTTTTTTTTTCAAAAAAAGGTTTAACAACCGCTTTCTTTAAAATTTTGGGAAAAGGGAAAAATGCCAGTACACAAAGAGGAAAATTTAAAGATGTTTTTTTTTCAAAAGGTTTAAAAAAATCATGGGGGCATGTCTTTGCAAAATTCGTTGGTTTAAAAGGGGGTTTTAACCAACAACTCTTTTTAGGAATTGGGCAAAAACAGGTCGGGAAAAAGTCCTTCTCTGACAAAAGGCTCCAAAAAACAGCGAAAAAATGGGCCATGTTTTTTCCGGGGAAAATTTTGGGGCCAAGAAGACCCCTTTGGGCAAGGTTTCCCGCGAAGGGGGTTTTTTTTTTGTCATGAAATAGTGGGAAAAGCGCTGAGGCAGGTCTGGATTTTCGGGGTCCCGAGGGGGGGGACAGTTACATTTTTTTTCCCCCCTAAAAGCGAGTCCCAAAAATTGAACCCGTTTTCCGGAAACGAACAAGCCATCATTTTGTTGAAAAAATGTCTTTTCTCGCAAAAAAATATCAACTGAGCGAGGGACTTTCAAGGCCCGGGAAAAAAAATTTTCTTATGAACAAATCAAACCCGTCTTTTCGCCATTTTTCCCCTCAGCTCGTCGTCGTTCCTCCCCGCCTCTTCACCCCTCGTCCTCCAAGGGGCCCAGGGGGTTTTCACGTACCCCCCAAAACAAGTGGGGCTTTTGGTCGGGGGGATTTGCCAAAACCTTTATCATAAGCCCCCCACCAAAAAAAAAACCCCTCCCCCCCCCCCACCCCTGAACCCTGTCTCGAAAACCCGGGCGCTGGAAAACGTGCTCATGCCTTTATGTTTTTTGGAAGCCAGCGACGAGTGAGAGGGGCGGGTGGCCCGCAAACGGAGCGGGAAAAAAACAAACCCAAAATGATAAGGGTAAACCGGAAATTTTCCCTTTACAAAATCAAAATTAAGGGAAGGGTGTCTTCAGATTTCCCAGTCCAAACCGAAATTGCCACAACGCTGGGTGGCTTTTTTTTACTGTTTACACAAAATTTTTTATAGCAAGAAAGGGCAAAAACGAGCAAACCCTTTTTTAATTTATTTGGGTTTTTTGAAAAGAAGGTTTTAAGTCCCGTTTAAAATTTAAAGTCATTTTTTTTGCTAGCAAAAAATGTGAGGCAGCCCCGAAAAAATTTTTCAAAGAATTTTGGAAAAATGGGCACTTTTTTTTCCCCCCTTTTGGGGGGCAGACGATAAAACAGACAAAGGTGGTTTTACTGTTTCGATTTGTCAGTTGCCCAAATCTGCAGCTTCCTTTGTTTTCGAAATGCAGTTTTTGCTGAAGGAAGGGGAAAGATCTTTTTTAAAGGGCAAAGCAATTTCCACCCTACCCTTCCCGGGCCCGGCGGGGGAACGGGAAAAAGCTAGGGGTCAGAAGGGCACAGTGGGTGAAAACTTCCCTCCCCTCGGGTTTTAGCCCGTTTCAGGGCAAAAAAGCTTTTGTCGATTTTTCGCTTTGGGGAGGTGTCATTCAAGTGGATTTGGGGTGCCACGGACCGGGCTGGCAGTTTAAAAAAAGAAAACCCTTTTGGGGGAGAGGGCAGAAAAGTTTGTTTTCGTCTCCCCGCTTGGGGCTTCCGGGGTAAACCCCCGTCCAAGGGCCCAAAGAGCGAAACCGAGCGGAACTTTGGCGGTCAGTCGGGGTGGTGTCACGGCGAGAAGTGGGTGCCGTTTTGGACTGTTGGTCACGCGAACTGGGGTTTTCGCTCGCGGGGCCCCTGAAGGGAAAACCCTGCGAAAATCACTGCAAGGGGGGTCGAAAATTTGGGGCACGGGGTTTAAAGCCCCGTTTGGTGTCCCTAAAAAGAAAAAAAGTTCTCGGGGGGTGGGAAAATGTTGCCCAGCTTTTTTGGAATATGTTTGGCGAAGACAAAAAAACCAAAAAATAAAAATTTTTATGCATGGAGGCGGGAAAGGGCCCTCCCATTCTGTAGACGATACATCGCCATTTGCCCCCACCAAAAAACAAGCACAGGGGAAAAACACAAAAAACATTTTAAAATCCAGTCAAAACATCGGAGCTCAGTTTTCAATCCAACCTTTTCGGCGAAAGACACTCCAAATCAATCACTATATTTTCCCGGGGAGAAAGGGGTTTGTGACTGCCCGTCTCTAGCTATAATTTACTATATATGGGGGAAGTTCGTTGACTGCCCGTCTCGGCTATAATCAGAATTTACCTTGGGGGGGGAAGTTCGTGACTTTCCCGTTTTGGCTATAAACACTATATTTCCGGGTTTTAGAAGGTTTTCCTCGGTTCAACAGGGGGGAAAAAGGGGTTGGGGTTTAAAATTGGGAAACCAGGTTTTTGGTGTCCCCTTTTTCCTTTACGAGCGCCCCGGGCCTTTATTACCCCGTGTAACTGGGCAGGTCGCCGAGAAGGGGGAGAAATATAGTGCCCACCTGACCACCAATTGATGGGTTTCTCTTGCTTGAGAGTCGCTTTTAAGGAAATCGGCCCGGGGGCGGTTTTTTTTGATTTCTCTCCCAGTAGTATTTCCTATTTTTTTTGTTGTTGTTGGTTTTTGTTGGTTTTTGTTGTTGCTTTGGGTTCCCCTTTTTTTTTGCTAGTTTGCTTTTTTTCGTTCTCTCTGCCGTTTTTTCCCTTTTTTTTTGGGGGCTTTATACAGTGTTTCCCCCTTAGTTTGTATTTTTTCCTCTTTACGAAGGTTTTACGGGTTTCACTGTTTTACTACTTTTAAACCCCTATTTCTGGGTATTACTAGCACCCCCAATAAATACTAGCACTGCCACCCAACCCCCATTACCCCACCACCGACCCCGGGAAATATACTTTTTCCCCTAGGGTTACTACTTTGTACTACTTTCTCCCGTCTGTCTCTCTCTCTCTGTTTTTCTTTTCTCTATCTCTTTTCTGTCTGGGTTTTCTCTCTCCTCTTCCTCTCTCTCTCTCTCTCTCTTTTTCTCTCTCTCTCTCTCCTCACAAAAAAAGGGTGTGTTTTGTGTGTGTGTGTGTGTGTGTGTGTGTGTGTGTGTGTGTGTGTGTGTGTGTGTGTGTGTGTTGTGGTGTGTGTGTGTGTGTGTGTGGTGTGGTGCGCGCGTGCGCGTTCGTTCTTCTGTTTAACGTCTGTTCACTTTGAGTGATATTAGACGTGTGTGTGTGTGTGTGTGTGTGTGTGTGTGTTGTGTGTGTGTGTGTGTGTGTGTTGTGTGTGTGTGTGTGTGTGTGTGTGTGTTGTGTGTGTGATGGTGGTTGGAGACGGAGAGAGAGAAGAGAGAGGAGAGGGGAGAGGAGAGAGAGAGAGGAGGAGAGAGAGGAGGAGAGGAGAGAGAGAGGAAAGAAAGAAGAAGAAGAGGGAGAAGAGAGAGAGAGAGAGAGAGAGAGAGAGAGAGAGAGAGAGAGAGAGAGAGAGAGAGAGAGAGGAGAGAGAGGGGAGAGAGAGATAGAG